>ML208660.1:14571-30098 GCA_004369065.1 Pluteus cervinus
TCCACGTCGCGGATCCTTTCAAGAACACGCGATGCGATACAATCCTTTGCAGTGCCATCTTCCTAATATTCCGCCGAGACACAGCGCGTCAAAGGTCATTTCACCGAAATAAGGAAATGAGACCTCACGTATTTTGCTTTTGCAAGTCTGAAACCAGCGTCGGGAAGTGCTTTGACATATTTTGACCATTCACGAGCATCACGTTTGAATTGTGCACCAGGGAACCAAGTCGGAATGTATTTTAAGATTGGCATGAAATCGACGAGATAGGAACCGAAGTTCCCCGCCCTGGAGATAGCGTACATCGCACGTTCTGCGAGTTGGACGAGGGGATCTCCGCGAGGTTTGACTTCGATTCCATAGGCTGTGGAAAGAACGGAAAATCCGGTCAAGCTGTACGGGTTATTCAGTAAGCGCTATCTAGTTGAGATAAATTGGGAAGGAACGTACTGCCGGAGGTGAGCAAAATAATCATCAGGGGTACGGAGGACGTTCTTGAGGAATCGTCTAGCAGCCCGTAGGACATGGGGCCTGTGCAAGGTGGCCTCCGAAAATTCTACCTCCTGTCGGAACATCTTCCGTTGATCTGTAACACGCGTCGATCAGTCAGACTAGACCATTCTGAAAGGCAAATACCAACCTTTCCAGTCAGGTCCATATTGCATCTGACCTAGACCCCACTCATCCCAATGCATCCTTTAGGAAGAAACATCAAACCCCCAAAAAGTTGAAACTAGTGGTAATCCTCACAGATCGTTAACCATAGGCATGTCGGGTCTTTTACGTGTTAGAACGTACATCGACAATGCATACAGTCGACTTACCGGTGCGAGTAGATAGATGAGCGCTTCGAAAAGAGATCCTGTGCTGCTGCATAGGAGTTGACAATCACGGTGGACTTTCCGAGAACCGTGAAAGAGACAATGTCAGAATCTATGCATTTTATTTATCAATTGGGATGCCCAGAAATGAGATGGCATACTGTATTGATCGCCCCATTTTTTGAAGGCCACCCATGGGTGGATTTGAGGAACTTCGAAAAGGCACCCGATAATGGGCCAACCAGACGGACCAGGCGGTGAAGGAGATCCCTTGGCGCCCAGATATCGATATAGAACGAACGCAGAAAGGAGAGTTGCGGCGAGAGTGTAGGAGTTGAAGAGCGCTATATCGGGCGTCCAATCAGTCCGGGAAAACATTTTCTGGGCACTAACTTTGACCCCTTCCAACATTCTCACTTTCTCTTATACCTTGCAAGCTCCCAATCGGGGGACTCCAACGGTGGCAATTCAAGATTAGTACGACCGCTTGTCTTATTGGACGTCGTTCACAGTGGGGGGAATTCCTGCCGTAGTATGCTCCAGGGAGACTCTATTGTGGTTATCGAAGGAGCCAGGATAGCAATGTAGCCGTGACTGTAATCAGTTCTTCTTGCTGGCATCTCCCGGCCCTTCTTCGAACCCCTTCACCGCAGCGTCCTTGGCCCCGGAAGGAAAGTAGATAAGTTACGCACAATTCAATAGATGACTCACAGGCCATTCAATCATACGGTATCGTGATTCTTCATTCCGTACCAGTCCAAACGTCTCGTCTGCTGGTTGGTGGTGGTTGCACGGCGGTCTGTGCGAACTGAGATGGAGCTGACTAATCGGGCCGGCTTCTTCCCCAAACACTGGCGCTGGCAGGCGCTCGCTCTTTTTTTATTACTGTGGTGTCCTCACCGAGAACACCCACATTCTTTGTCATTCATTACAAAGGGAGCTGGTATGCCATGTTTTACCCTGCTGTACACATAGAGCAAACCGCATCTGCAACGTTGAAGTCGCCGTCAATCCACCCAGCTTTAATAATTCAGTCAGGTTTACGGTAAGTCTGAAACCCGCTTGTATTCAACAATTACACTAAAGGATACTCCAGGGTTTTTTCAGGTTGAAATGACCGTGAATTGTGGACGGCTGGCTGGTGGGAGGTGTGTGTTGCATTTCCGTGAATATATGCGCTGTTTTGGGGCCCTAATTCATCAAACACTCAGGCTATGCCATGCAGCTGGGCGACGAAGCAATTTGCGACCCAAAATTTTTAGGATTGCCGTTGTTTCAGCAGCGTATCGCTTCTCAGACGGAAAAATGTTCTCCACTTCCCCGACACAGCAGCTCGAGGCTTTCGAGCATCACTCCAGGCAGCCGGGTCGCTTTGGCATTACTTCTATTCGAAGCCATGACCCTATGGCAGGGAATACACTAACGGCCACGCATACACCAATACTTCCAGGCCTGGCGATCAGTGGGTACAAGAAATTTGGAAAAAATATGGATGAACCACGGAGGCCAGGCGACCAGGCCAAGTTCGTCAAGAACTGCACGTACTCCTCCGCACAAGCTTCGGTGAAACACTGCCCTCGAGGACCATGAGGGGATGTTCACGCACCTGTATAATACAGCATGAGCGCAATTCCGCAACCTGTTTTACGTCTTCAAACGAAACCAAAACATGTTCAAGTCCTTATTGGCACTTACGGCGTTGGCGACAGGAGTAAGGGCCCAAATCATCAGGATTATGCCCCTGGGTGATAGCATTACTGGATCACCTGTGAGTTATCTTCCCTCTGAACGTACAGGTACTTCAGAAAATTAACGTGTCGAGGAAGGGTTGTTGGCGTGCCATATTATACAATGACCTTCGTGCTACTCCGCTTGGCCAAGTCGACATGGTTGGTACCTTACCGCCACAAGGTTGTGGCGTTGAGTACGACGGAGATAACGAAGGTCATGGCGGAATTCTCGCTACAACCATCGCAGACCAAAACCTATTACCGTCATGGTTGAGCACCACCAGACCTCAGGTTGTGATGATGCACCTCGGGACGAACGACGTCTGGAGCAACAAGGCGACAGATGTTATTCTGGCGGCTTTCAGCAAGATGGTAGACCAGATGAGGGCAAATAATCCAAAGATGGTGATTTTGGTGCGTGGAGTCTGTCGTAATTTCATTGTATTACTAACGCAGACATTTCAGGTCGCCCAAATCCTGCCAATGAATCCCAGCAACTGTGGTGAATGCAACTCGCGCGTCCAAGCACTCAATGCTGCACTACCAGCTTGGGCGGCATCAAAGCGTACCGCCGAGTCGCCCGTCCGCATTGTTGACCAATATACTGGGTTCGACACCGCAACTGACACCGATGACGGTGTGCACCCAAACAGCAACGGAACACCGAAACTGGCGGCAAAGTGGTTGATACCACTCGAAGCCGCCATCGCGTATGCTCTGGGACCGGGGGGATCACCCGGACAAACACCCGCTGAGCCTACCCTTCTACCCACCCTTCCGACAGTTTTACCCACTCCAGCCCCAACAACCGGGCTGCCGGCTCCGTCGTGGGGACAATGCGGTGGTCAGACATGGTCAGGTCCGACTACGTGTGCTGGTGGATATGTTTGCAAGATTTCGAACGAGTGGTATTCGCAGTGTGTTCCTGCATAAGGTTGGGGGAAAGAAGTCTTCTTCTCCAGGCCTTTTGTTCGCTTTCCCACTCAGAATGTACGGATCGCATTGACGCTAGCGCCAAGCAATACTTGGTCACTCGTCTACGCATGAAGCAATCGATGGCAATTGATTGTACCAGCGGGAAGCCATCCTTGGATCTGAAACCCGTCACAAAGCGCTTACACTCACCTTGTTGCATTGTTCCAACTCGATTTGCTCAGCAGCTAGGTGTACTGGGCAAATACTCGAGCGGCATCGGGGATCAACAACTGTGGCAACGTCCAATTCGAGTGTCAATGCTCGTTGTCGACGGCCGATTTGTGGGAGGTATGCTGCATTTCATGGATATATGCGCTGTTCTTGGTTGTATTTCATAAAACATCCAGTGTAGTCGGGCGACGAAGTGCTTTATGCCCGATTTTTTTTTCTCTCTTCGGATCCGTCTTGGTTGCTGTTGTTCCAGCAGCGCGCACCTCGGCAAACAGACAACTCAAGGCAAATTAGTCTGGCCTCGTCTTTATCCAAAGACACGGCCCTGTGATCCGGAAACATGTCAACGGCCATGCACTGATACTTCTAGGTCTTCCGACCAAATCAGCGGGCATATGAGAAAGCAGGAACAAGTGCGGATGAACTATGGGCCAGTTCTTGAAAGGTCTTCGGATTCAGATACGCATATGTTGGGGCCTCGGTGAAATATCTCCCGTGCTTGTATTAATATGGCATGAAGACGCTGTTTTACGCCTCCTAGCCCACATGTTCCAATTACTTTTGGCACTCACGGCGTTGGCGACAGGAGTATGGGGCCAAGTCATCAGGATTATGCCCCTGGGTGATAGCATTACTGGATCGCCTGTGAGTTACTTTCCTTTAGACCCATAGGTACTTCAGAAAATTAACACATCGAGAAAGGGTTGTTGGCGAGCCATATTGTACAACAGCATCCATATTGCTACTATCGATATGGTTGGTACTTTACCCCCACAAGGCTGTGGTCTTGAATATGATGGAGATAATGAAGGTCACGGCGGAATCCTTGCAACGAACATCGCAGACCAAGACCTACTACCGCTATGGCTAAACGCCACCAGGCCTGATATTGTGATGATGCACCTCGGGACAAACGATATCTGGAGCAACAAGGCAACGGATGTTATTCTGACTGCTTTCAGCAAGATGGTGGACCAGATGAGGACAAGCAATCCGAAGATGAGAATCTTGGTGTGTGGAACGTGTCGTACTCGTATTGTATCACTGACGTATTCCAGGTCGCCCAAATCCTGCCAATGAACCCCAGCAACTGTGGTGAATGCGACTTGCGCGTTCAAGCACTCAATGCTGCACTCCCAGCTTGGGCAATATCCAAGTATACCACCGAGTCACCTATCCGCGTCGTTGACCAATATACTGGGTTCGACACTACAACTGACACCGATGACGGTGTACACCCTAATGGCAACGGAACACCGAAACTGGCAGCAAAGTGGTTAGGGCCATTAGAAGGCGCCATCATAAATATTATCGGCCCTCCCCCATTGCCACCACACAGCACTATTACCCCTTCAACTGTTGGCCCGACGAACACCCCGACTCCAACAGGAGGGCCGCCGGCCCCGTCATGGGGACAGTGCGGAGGTCGGGGATGGCCGGGAGCGACTACGTGTACTGATGGATATGTTTGCAAGGTTTCGAACGAGTGGTTTTCGCAATGTGTTCCTGCATAAGGTCGGGACTCAAAGTCTTGTATTCCTTCCGACTTTTGTTGCATTTATCATGCTCAGAATTCATGGATCACATTGACGCTGTGCTAAGCCGTACTTGGTCACTTCCTCCATCAACCTTTTGCTTGTTTTTGCGCGTGCATTTGCGTGAAGCCGTGACTCCCAACGATAACCTGGATATGCGTGGGGCAATGGCAATTGGTTGTACCGGCGGAACCCGTCCTTGGATTTGAAGCCTTATTGGATATGCATTCTCCCGACTCGATTTGCTCATCAAACACATTGAGCCGACTGGGCAAATAGTCGGGCGAGTGTCGGGGACGACAACTGCAGCACTATCCCATTCGGTTGACAATCTTAACTGTCAACAGCTGAGGTATGTTGCATTTCGTGAATATATACGCTGTTTTTGAGCTGTAATTCATAAAACATCCGATGTAGTTGGGCGACGGAGCGCTTTATGACCCCGTGACAGAGAATATGTCAACGACCATGGACACATCAACACCTGCAGGTCCTGCGACCAGATCAGCGGGCACAAGAAATCTGGAAGAAATACGGGTGAACTATGCTAAGTTCGTCAAGAAATGCCGCTTCGGTGAAACACCCCCCTCGAGGACGCACCGAGGGATCTTCACGCTCTGTATAATATGGCATGATTCGCGCAACCCTGCAACCTACTTTACATCTTCGAACGAAACCAAAACATGTTCAAATCTCTGTTGGCGCTCACGGCGTTGGCGACAGGAGTCTGGGGTCAAGTCCGGATTATGCCCCTGGGCGATAGCATTACTGGATCACCAGTAAGTTCTCCTTGTTCCCAACTTCATCGACAAAATATATCGACGTGGTCCAATAGGGTTGTTGGCGGGCCACACTGTACAACAATCTCCGTAGCAGTGGGTATACCAACATCGACATGGTTGGGACTTTGCCTCCGCAAGGCTGTGGCGTTTCGTACGACGGGGACAATGAAGGACATGGCGGATTTTTGGGAACCAACATCGCTGACCAAAACCAATTGCCGCCTTGGCTAAGCGCATCCAAGCCCGACATTGTCATGATGCACCTCGGAACCAACGATGTGTGGAATAATAAGGCTACAAATGTCATTCTCGCAGCTTTTAGCAAGCTGGTGGACCAAATGAGAGCAAGTAACCCGAATATGAGGATTTTGGTATGTGACACCTACAAAGCTCTGGTTGTCCTCCTGATCCAATCCAACCTAGGTGGCTCAAATTCTCCCAATGAATCCCACTGGCTGTGCACAATGCGGCTCGGGTGTTCAAGCACTGAATGCTGCCATCCCGGCCTGGGCGGCGTCCAAGAACAGCACCAACTCGCCCATCGTCGTTGTTGACCAATACACAGGGTTCAATACAGCAACCGACACCGACGATGGTGTCCACCCTAACAATAACGGAACTCCCAAACTCGCGGCGAAATGGCTTGCTCCGTTGCAGGCAGCTATCTCGAGTGTTGGGAGCGGGCCAGCACCTCCGACAACTACCACTAGGCCCACTACAACTACCGGCACCACAACCACCACTAGGTCAACTACTGCACCATCACCAACAGGACCGGCGGCTCCCGCGTGGGGACAGTGCGGAGGACAGGGATGGTCGGGACCGACGACGTGTGCTGCTGGGTCTGTTTGCAAGTTTTCGAATGACTGGTACTCGCAATGCATACCTGCATAAGGTCGAGTCTGGAAGTCTTGTATTTCTCCAGGCTTTTGTTGGGCTTCATTATGTTCAGAATGCACAGATCACATTGACGCTAGCGCCAAGCAATACTTGGTTATTTCCTTCGTATTTCGTCACTGTTCCTTCGCGTGCTTTGCGCGTGTGCGTTTTCTTGGCTTTCTGAATTGATTGACAGAGAAGTTGGAGAAGGTCCCTTCGAGGAGGGATTGGATCCAGATTGGAAGGCACTTTGACAGAATTGCCTACTTCTTGTGATCCGAGGTTCGGCGTTAGAGGTGTAGAACCCGGAAGCCACGTAGGTGCTGTCAGTTCGAGGTTGGTTCGAGGAAGTTCTTGGTGTTGGGAGCTACATTCGGTGGGGAACACGTTTATCGTGGAGGCCAAGTACGATGGAGGTGCTTTCGTTGGTTCTCTACACTTGGCACGAATTAGTGTTGAGGTGGAATGGGTGGCTGGAAAGGGTGGTGGAAGGCTGATTGCAGGCCACCAACCTACACTTGACGTCAGGGTGACGTCTGCATGTCCCAGTGCTGATACTATGATAGCTCCAGGCCCCTTGAAGGTCACCGGGCATCATAATCATCGGTGTGGCGATTTAGACGCCCATATCGCCCAGCACTTCAATTCAAACTAGTGGCGTGTCGGGTCCTATCCGCATAGAACCTGACACTCACAAATCGAAGGGGTTTGACAATATGCATATGCATGTAGTCCCGCGCGTGCTCTTGCATTTTTCGACTGAAACAATATAGGTATGCGTACGGTAGCCCACGTTGCCAACCAACTTGCGGCAAGGCCGACGCTTGTACACGCCTACAACTAGAAACATGCAACGTTAACGACGGGAGGGAACTTGAAACGTCGGGCACGGTGTTCAAACCGTTGTGTTAACCTTGGTCATTCGATCAGGTGCTATTTGAGCTCGAGTTTGACGTGGTGTATAGCCGAGCAAGCGGTGAGATGATGCACCTGCTCACCTATAATTCACGAGTTGTAAATGGCAAGTTAGGAGGCTTGTACAGTGTACACTGCGGATTGTTTGCGGGCGGTGTGATCGGGTGTCGGAGTGCATCGCTCTAGCACTCCGCATTGGCGTCGTCGGAAGCTTAAGCATGTTCCGCTCCGAGTCGGAGGCGGTACATCGCGTTTGGTTAGCCAATATCCCGAGCATTGGTGGGTCAATTTGTTATACTGCGTCACCGTAGACAGTCTTGGGATGAGGTTTTTTTTAGCTGACAGCTGCGGTGACGTCGAGCAGTCGTCAATTGCAAGATTTCAAGTGGCAGCGTCGGCTTGGGTTCTTGGTGGTATTTAGACCAAGTAATGCGATGCCAGCAGGTCGAGGTAAGAAGTATGTGCTGCGCACCAAGCCTTCCAAGGCATGGTAACTTACCGGTATTTATCGGATAGTGCACACTGCACACGCAACGATCGCGACAGGCGATATAGGCTTTCGCTTCAGAACGCCTATCAGTTGCTATAACTGACTTATAGTTACCCTTGATAGACGTTGGGATACCGAGATCTTGACGTGGAGATTGGTGTGGTCCCCTCTTGATTTGATGTGGGCTGGGCGACGTCGACGTCCCTGGGTAATCCGCTGTGCGCTATGGGAGCTCTACCAACTACTGTCCACTAACACTGTCTGGTCGTTTATAAACTGATAACAGGCCTAGGATTGATTGACCTGATCCGTGATCCGTCATGATCCCATCTAATCCATCTCCGGTGCTGCGAGTTCTTTCATTTCTGTTTTACACTAAGTATAGCGATAGTATAAAGTGCATGCCTACGAGGGTACGAGGTTCTGATCGTGACCCTCATCAAATGCATGGCATAGCGCACTATCTCCAGCTTCAATATCCCAATACCAAGGCGGACGTCGAAGGTGAACTGGTGACGTTATGGTAGTTGTGGTGAGGAGGGGATAATTATAGATTGTTCGATGCCAAGCGATCGAGAAGAGTGCGAAGGATGGGATGCATGTGTGTATTATTGGAAGCATAAGGGGGTTGGTCGGTTGCATTTGTAGGGCGACGCACGGTGGGTTGATCGCTTGGTATATAGCTGCAATGGCTTGGTTTCGAAGAATGAGAAGGTTATGGATATGAGTTGATTTGCATTCGAAGAAGGTCAGTCCGAGTCTGGTATCTGGTATCCGTCGAAGTCAGTTCGTATGTGTTGAGATTACTGGATGGTAATATATACGATTGCATTTTGCTTAGCCAGTATATGCAATTGTACTGTATAAATCAGAAATGGCAGCGGTGGAATGGAATGGACGATATCGAAATGTTGGGATGGGTAACCATCATATGTAGAAGTACGAGTGCACCACTGGCAACGCTTTAAAGCTTCTTCAAATCAAGCAGGACGCATTAGTGTATACAGTATCTTAGGAACAAAGTAAGGAACTTCTACGGATAATATTCGAATAACGCGGGGTAGAATTTGGTCTTGTGAGTTCGATTGAGTGATGTGATTATTTCGGCATGGCGTTGTGATTGAAGGAAGAACTGGTTTATACCGTAGCAGCCAGGGTAGAGTTTGTTCTGCTGTATCGTTCAACCGGTATTGGGAAGTGATTGATAAGAAGGGTGGAAAATCGTTCATGCCTTACTGCGATATAGCAAATGGCCATATGCACGGCAGTGACGCATTGGACCGGCGGAAACGCTTCTCGGACCTTGATATCCGTACGGTGCTGTGTCATTCATGGACGACCCAGCGCACGTCCTGCAAATCACATTCAGCCGACTGGATTTGCCTCGTAGACAAAGAGAGCCAGACGGACCGGGGCAATCGTCGGGCAGGCGTCGGGGGATATCGATCAACAACTGCAGAACTGCAGTGTAGGCTGCTGCAACCTGCAATATCCAATTCGATTGCAAGCGCTTCTCGTCGATGTTATGACATACGATTATCTTATCTTCCAGGTCGTACGCGTGATCACTTCAAGATCTGTTTGTTGTCAGTTGCCTTTCATTTAGAGGCGAATTCGAAACAGAGTTTCCCCAGCTGGGGATTTATCGACTGTCGTGTCATGTCACCGGTTCACCGGGGTAGCCAGTGCATGACACCGCGATCTCGCCGAAAGCTCAGCGCTCAGGGCTGGTTCCTGTCCTCATTACAGTAGTACGATTGGGGTTCGTCATATTGGATGACACTTGACCCGAACATTTGAAGGATAAATTTCCGAGGAAGACCGGCATATGTTCCCGTTCGATATTCCCTTTTGGGCGTTTTAGACACGGAGAGTGTTTTGGCCGTTGAGGCAACGTCATGGACTCATGGTCATGTGTAAGTCGTACTGATGCCGTACGGTGTACGGTATGTAAGTCATTCCCGCATTGATTATGCATGGCCATGGCCGGTGGTGTGCGTCGACGGAAGGGTCGGTGGATTATCCTCGGCGGTTGGGATATTGGGTCCTTACTTCGTCAGATTCGTTGACGTGTTCAGGTCCCTAGGTCCCCAGGTACTTGCCATGGTACTTATTATGGGGTAGACGATATCGGATACGCTGGTCATCGAATAGAGGGGGTATACGGAATTTGTGGAAGATTCCGCCAACAGGGCGGGTTGATGAACCCATGAGCGGTCCCTCGGACGGTATGTAAGCGAGATTAAAAGGTAAGGGCGGTTTGAGGGTTCTCCGAGCGCCTTGTTTGAAGCCAAAATGACCATGTGCGGTGGGCAGTGGGCACGAGGAGGTCAGGAGTCTTTCGTTTCGGAGAAAACGTGGACTTGGTGTCGTACGAGGGTTATTTGGTGAATATTGCAGACGGCGTCCTGGTCGCCATCTCTTCGAAATGGTAAATCTGAATTGTTGCTTGTAACCCGAGGGTGACAGTCCGTCATAACCATTTGGGCATATGGCGCCGGGCGGTGTGCGTCTCTCATGATCAGGCCAGATCGTGGGAGATGCCGGCAAACGGCGAGAGCGGAGATTGGAAAATGAGATAATAATGGTAGTGGCTGGGGCCTTGTCTCTGGGTTGTTTGCCCAGGTAACGCAGCTTCAGGTCCCACACAGCTCCTGTCCTCCTCGAGTTGCTGTCGTCGCTGCGTCGCTCGCTTGCCCATCAATTGCGCATTGCCAGCCAACCCACCAACTCGACAGCCTCGTTGTCTTGAGTTGCTTCAAGGTCAATAGTTCATTCAAAGCCTCGACTCTCGCGGTTACCAAGGCCCCACATCCCATCCCATCCCCCAACAATGCCGACTCTCCAACTCGCCACCCTCGAGCTCCCATTTTCACCTTCAACCCTTGTGTTCTCTCGTTGCTTTCTACTTGCACTCGTTGCATGCCTAATCCTGATAACTCTTCACCGGTTCTTGGCCCTCATAACCTCCCGGAAATACTCCTTACCCACCGTTTCCACCATCACCACATCCGACAAGACGCCGAAACAATCTCTTCCCAACGTCGAGGCGACTCCTTCAGTTATTGAATCCAAGGGTGCAATTAACTCTCCTTCATCGTCGTCGTCGTCGCCATCGTCGTCCATATCTTCTTCGGCTGCCATCGCCACAGCGAAGAAACAATCGAAATGGACTTGGGGTTGGTTTACATGGGAAAGCTTGCCGGTGTCACTACCTGTGTCGTTGAGAGCTACGGAAACACACAATAGGGTGATTGGTCAGGGTGTTGGTGTTAGTGTGAGGAATGCGGTACGAAGTGCGGTTTCGACTCGCCCGCCACCTCAAGGTAGCCAAATGCATAATAAGCAACCTCAGATGCAATCCGTCAGACGGGGAGCTCCTATATTCGAAGGACCTGGTAAGTCACTGTCCCCCGACCTTCTCCGCTACCATCGCAATCGGGAGTTGGGAACATGTTGCTGATTTCTTAAAATAGTACCGGCGATTTATCAAACAGAGGTTCCCGTATCAATGGCGAAGATGATCATGTCAAGACATACATTCCGTAGACCTAATGGTGCGCGCCCGCCACCGCCTACGAACTCGACGGTCCCAGTACATCCGTCGTCACGACGAAACTGTTCGACGATGGTTTGAATATGACACCCTTCCTTGCTGCACGCATATAGGGTTGCATTCATTCTCTTGTTCGTTGTTACGTTGTGTTTCGTTTTTCTTCAGGTCTTGTTCTGCGGTTTTGCGGTGTAGCAACTGCTTGTATTTCTTCAACCCCAGCGACATTTTGTTCATCTTTTTTGTTCACCATTGCTATCTCAACTCGTCCATCCATCCATCCATTCTATCAAGCTATCGTTGAGCATACCCTCCTACACCCGCTTTTCACACCTATCCATCCGCCCTTGTTGGCGTTGCGCCCCACCCTCTTATCATTATTTGCATCACACAAATCACACACCGACCCACCCATCTTCTTTGACCATCCTACCCGTTATTCCCTCCCACCTATCTTCCTACCCGCGCCCACCCGTTCACGCGTTTGCGTTGTTGTCGTCTCACCCCTCCGTTCCTATGACAACGAAAACAGGTTGTCTCTTCCTACACCTTTTTTGTTTTGGGGGTTCAGATCGTATACGGTTTATTCTTCCATCCCACATTGCACAAATATGTCGTACAAAACATACAAATGGAACATCTTGAACGAACGAATCACGCATGGATCCACACGCACGCACACACGCACTTTATTATTACGCTTTTAATTTCTACCCCCTTTTTACGCTTCTACGACGTACGACTCGGACACCCATCCTATGGAACGCATATACGCAGCATACGACGACGTTGACGATGTCCACACACCCCCTCGCCCCTCCCTCTGTCTTTTCTTTTCTCTTTTTAGGACCATTTTTTTCTTTTGATTAGAATCGACGAGGAATCAAATTGCGATTTTCTTTTTTCTATAAGCCACGCAAGCCTTTGGAGTGGACACGTATGTCATCGTCAGTGACACGTATACCTGAGACTCCCATATCGGGTTTCGTTGGGGACGCTGATAACGCCGTTGCAACCTACGATATTGTACAAATACACACACGGAAGATCATTGGTTCAATTTCCGGGTAAATTGTTGTAGGGAAGCACTGGCGGCGGTGAACGGGGCCCGGGGAAGATACATCACATGTTGGGTAGTTCTTGGAAACTTTATGGACTTCCGGAGGTCGCGGGTGGCCCGTGCATATGTCTGCATGACATCCAAACTTCCAAGCTGGACGGTGCACATACCACATGGTTCACCATACCGTGACTCTGGCTTCATTCTGGAATCCATGTTGGGCGTCTTGGCAACCCATTTACGATCACGATTCCCTCCCTTCCTTCCTTTCCTTCCCTCCTTCTCATCGTCAACGCGGCTGGACATTTCTTCTGCTCGTCGTTTTTCCAATTTTCATTTTCCAAGCTTCATCAATCCGAACTCTTTTTCTCTTCTGCTTCTTCGACGATACGCCTTTCTTTTCTCCCTTAAAATATGTGTCAAGTAATCATCGAATGGACATCCTATGAACGATTGTAATCTTTTTTTATCTGCTGGGATCCTGGGCAGCTGGTTGTCTGTCACTCACTCACTCACTCACCTCGGTCGGTCTTTCCTCGGGCGCTTGGGCTCTGGACCTGTGGTAGTTCCTCCATCTCTCTTCTCTCTTCACTCTCTCTATGGACTTCTCTGGGTCTGGGTCTGGGTCTGGCGGTGCCAGTATATTCGTGGTCGACGGATGCACTTGCTCGATGAGCATAACTTATAAAACTTCATAGGGCACACTGGCAAGGGATACGTTGATTCGTATCCCTATATGCGGTGACACATAACGCTGTGGACGTTATAACTTAAAATGGATAGGTACTTCACTGCAATGGGTGCATGGTTTTACGGTATGGACAAACTGCTTTATGTTATTTATATCACACGGACGGATGGATGGATAATCTGGACTTGGTGCCATATCTCGGATATTGGATATTGGATATTGGATTACGGATTTTTGGACATTGGCTGTGCCTCCCTCTCTGTCTCTCGATTGATCACTCTCACTTCTCCTTCCCATTCCCTCCACTAACCGCTCTTTCTGGTTCACACGTCGATGAAACTTTATCTATGATAACATATCCGTATTTTTATATCCATTACTACTGGTTGGATAGTATCCTACTCAGCTTGGACTCGGACTCGGACCTTTTGGCTAAAACGTTCTACCTTGTCTCTCTAACTCTTCCTAATACTTTGTAGCTATATCTATTTACCTATTACGGAGTTCGGAGTCCGGTCTGGACATGGACATGGAGATGTTGGACTCCGCGCTGGATATTTATTTAAACTATCATACGGTTGTTATTTTACATAACTTATATGCTGACCTCCTCCGCTCGCTTTGGATGACAGTCTTTTGACAATATTTATTATTTATTCTCGAACATATCGTGGTTCACGTTACATACGGTAGGACCATAGGACTGACCAGGTGATCGTACTCGAGAACAATCCATATGGCGATTTCAAAGTTCATACTGCCGTACACCTTGTCCCGCTGTGTCCGTTGTTGAAAGTTGGGCGCTGTGTTACCTCACTCCCTCATTCAAGGGCATCGGTAACACCGGGCTCCTGCTATGGCATTACAGTACAGTAAAGCATACTGTACACCATCACCTTTTTGATAAAGACCTGGACTCGTGCTGCCGTTCACGCGTTCACAATTTATCACGAGTGCGTACTCCAACCGCCCTTCAAGCCACTTTGAGCCAACCCTACTCTACCCTACTTACGGTAAACAGCGCTCAGCGGGGAACACGAGCACAACTCACGAGACCCCGCTGTCAATCCGCAGTAGATCCCTTGATCATAACGTATAGTAACTTACATGTCAATTGTAAGCTTTCAACCTTTGAGCTTCCAGTTAGAATTCGCTAGTACTCATTGCTCGTCGGTGTAAGTGTATATGCCAATCAGCGATGGGGTGTACAGTGATGGGTGTACCGTGATGGATGTGATACTGGGGATTGCGGTCTCGCGCGCGTGCGCGGTGTACATCGATTATCGATCATCTCCCGTGGACGAAAAGGCTTGGGGAAGTTTGGACGTTGGAGTGGGTTGGGGTTGTGGGGATTTGGTTTGTTGATTGGAGGTGGGCGAGGTGAGGTGAAGTGAGATCGATTGAGAGGTGGTGTAGCATTATGGAGATTGAGCATCGTGTGGGGAAATTACAATAATCACAGTATGCAAATGAAATGGGTTGGGTTGTGATTGAAGGAGGGTTGGGGTTTGGAGGCCGCCGGAACCCTTTTCAAGGGTAGAAATGCATCGTCAGTTGATGCTGAGGCCGAAGAAGATCGGTAGCATGTTTATTCGAAAATCGTTGGTTCATCGGTGAGGTGAGATCAGTTGTAGGATGGGGTATGACCCTATAGACGTCGTCGTGGGGGACAGTTCGAGTGAAACAGGATTGGTTGGTTATGGGGTTGGATCCCGGAACCCGAACAGATGACTTTTCACAGAAAAAGTACATCGTCAGTTGATAAGGACCGATATCATGTTTGTTTAAGAGTGGTTTGTTCATCGGTGAGGTGAGATCAGTTGTAAGGATGGGGTATGACCCTATAGAGGTTATCGTGAGGGAAATTTGGTTTGTGAAGACGTAATTGGAGGTTGGCTGTGTGTTGGATCCAAGGAAGGACTTTT
>ML208661.1:19965-30067 GCA_004369065.1 Pluteus cervinus
AACAACCGTCTCCAAGGCCAATACCAATCCCTTCAGTAAGTGGCCATCTGCTGCACACAACAGCGCACTAATATTCTCTTGGTAGATGGGCATTTGAAATGCATGTCGAGAAGCTTTGACAGCCCAGGTCGGACGACACGTAGCATACAGTACTATATTCCCTTGTCATTTCATAGAGTACATACATTTTTAATTACTAGGGGAGACACCCTTGAATCGATGAGGCCAACTATGCCTGTTCCGATGACCTTTGCGAAACGACATGAGCGTGAGAATGATGACTTGGACAAGTTTCCAGCACGCGTCGTCCACCCCAGCACCTCTTTCTTGTTCACCACACACACACACGCCGTTCTCTCCCTTGTTCATTATTTTTTATACACCATCTCGCGTATTTCTACCTACCAATCATCTCCATAATGACAAAGCCGAAGCCATTGACTGGCAGCCTCAAGATTGCCTCCCAGCCAAGAGGCACGACCCGTAAATCGCAGTCTGGCACTGCAAATTCAACAACGCCGGCCCCAAGAGACTCCCGAAGTGCATCACCCCAACCCCAAAGCTCCAAAAAGCAAAAACGTCCAAGGCGGGCACGCGATCCCAGCCCCAAGCCCCGCGCCAATTCACCCAGCGCGTTGTTTGACTTGGACATCCCTGAATACGATGACGAAGAAGAGGAGGAAATGAGGGGACTCACAGATCCCAAGAAGATGTAAGTTGAAGTGCATATATCCAGTGTTACTGACCATCTCCGTAAACAGGACCGGTGCCCAATACGCCATTGCCAAAGGGCGATTTCTTGGGCGGTATCGGTTCATGTATTGTGACTTGCGGGGGTTGTTGGAGCTGGGAATGCGCTTGCTCAATGGCGAGGTCATTCAAGACGAGGACGATCCGTGAGGCATAATTTTTCTTTCTGTTACATGCTCACACAGCCTTTCAGAGAGTTCGATGCAGCCATGGAAGCGCGTGAGCTCTTCAACCTCGCACCACTCCTCCAAGATCATTTCTTGGTCAATCCACACTCGGTCGACAAGGTCGTGAAGCAGGTAAGCCTCTATCCAGTTCTAGCACCTGTGCTCATTATCATCACTGTAGCTTGACGAGGGCAGGAGAAAAGCCCGTGGCTCGGACATAAATTCGTTGAAGACGCACATGACGCGCTGGAAGGACTTTGTTGATGACCCCACATTCGATACCTTTGAGCGAACCTCCCTTGGTTTCAACCACCCCCTCACTGGGCCACTGCTCTGCCCACAGACTCTCGATTGGAGCGACGAAGGGTGAGTGAGATTTCTTAGTACCGTCAGCACCCCTCTATATGCATGCTATATACCCTCTTCAGGACCCAGAAAGGTCTTCGCGATGGCACAATCATACCAGGGCCAGACGACTTCCCTCGCCTACTATGGGAAAGCCCAGAGACCGCAACACGAGGGTCCTTTCTACAGGGGTTTCTTCGTAGCCCATGGGTGGTCCTGGTGTGTCCAAGCCTTTTCACCCTTTTCTTCCACTGACATTGCCACCCCTCACAGACGTGCAAGCACCTGTATATTGGCCCAAGAGCTGCATACAAGAAGCCAAGCCACAAAAGCAACCGACCTGGAAATGCAGCATCTCATGGGGTTAGAGAGTTGACGAAAGAGGCCGTTGCATATGCAGCCACCCTTGTGAGTGCAGATAAAGCCCACTCCTCCTTCGTACTGATCTTTTCCTTAGTTCCGTTTCGTTCTATCGGATCAAAGCTCCTTTTCGGCCCAAGATGACCACGAGGGCAAGCTCTTCCTCTATCGCGCTTTCTATAACAACGTCGTTTCTATCATTGGCGAGATGCCGGGGAAGATGGGTGAGGAATTGCTGCAGTGGTATGACGTGTACGTTCCCTTTCTCCCGACCTCGCTTCGAACTCATCTTGATTTTCAACAGTCAGGTGTTTGGTTCAATCTATGGCGGAGAAGACGGCACTGGTGCCAGCAAACGAGTCAAAGAGACCTCGGCCATGTTTGCGTTGCGGGAGGAGATGAGGGCGCTAGAAGCAGCACAGGCCCAGGTCAGTACGGCGGATTGAATTCACATCTTTTATCTATACATTCCCTCCCATCATCCTATCCTGTATCGAGTACACACGTGCATGTAGCAATCAGAACGAGCACAATATATTCTAGTTGCATTTTTAGTGGATAATGTGATGGTTTTAAATGTGGTATTGGACTGGTAGAACGATGAATAGCGACATGACATATCCCCCTTACAGCCTGCACCCAAGCTCGCCGTGGTCCAGCTCTAATCCCATCGCATTGTGGTCATTTCCAGGCCTCTGCCTCTTCCCAGCATGGATAGGCAACGACCCCAACTCCTTCACCTCCCTCATCCAACCCCGTC
The DNA here is from genome assembly GCA_004369065.1 of Pluteus cervinus. Classification (NCBI taxonomy): domain Eukaryota; kingdom Fungi; phylum Basidiomycota; class Agaricomycetes; order Agaricales; family Pluteaceae; genus Pluteus; species Pluteus cervinus. Next base: position 22,348 of record ML208661.1, read on the forward strand.
ATCATCACGACCTAGCCGATCCCCATGCAGCTCTAAATTCGACCACAACATGTTCTTAAACCGGTCACAGACTTTCACATTGCTCGTTCGTTGCCCGGAAACAGCCAGATAGTGTCCCAGTCATGGACGAGGTGCAACACCCATCCATGCAGCTCGAAATTCAGCCACAGCACGGCCTTGATTTGGACACATACCTCCATGTAGCCTGTTCGTTGTTCAGAAACGGCCAGATAACATCCCAGCTGCGAACGAGGTGCAATGTCCATCCAGCCAGGTTGTAAAATCCCATAACCGCCGTAATTATTACGACGGTTGCCAACCTCCCACAATATTTGTGAGGGTTGCGCTGTGGTTGACAACCCTCAGGTATAGGTTGGAGCCGGATGAGGGGATTGCGATCGGCTGCCGGGGTCTTGACCGGCTGACGTGGTTGTGGGCGGCTGGGGCCCAGCCGCAATAATCCGGCCTTTTTGGTGATGCTGCCAATGCCCAGAATTTGTCCGTGTTTACCTACAGCATTTTCGGAACTCCTAATCGCGTCCTGTCAAAGGCTTTCATCCCGCTACAGCAGTAACAACGCGCTTCGTGGTCCTTCAATATGACCCACAACGCGCCTCCAAGAGCATCCGGCGTGCTGGACGCGCTTGATCGAAATTCTATCCCGTCCCAACCTGCGAGGAGTCGTATGCCCTCGGCGACAGCACCACCTAGAATGGAGCCGCCACCGTGGATTGTGACGCCCGCAGCGCCACCTAGCTTGCCACCTAGCGCTCCACCCTCAAATACCCCGAGACAGGAGAGCATTCTTGAACCGAGTCCCTCACAAGCCCAAGCGTATGAAACCAAACCCAATCCAATGAGATTGTTGCAAGCGCAAAATAGCTTGCAGTTGTTATTGGGAGGTAATAACGATGCCCAAGGTGAGCCATATTGAGCCATATTTCCTTCGCTAACAGCACTATCATGAAACGTACCTTTATTCAACCAGAGGTGAACTTGCCTTCATACTCAAAACTTTCGCAAGCCAGTCCGGCGACGGGTGGGTTCCGCCTCAACTACGATTCGGAGACCCCGTTACGCAGCGTCGATTTTGGCGGGGAAGACCAAGAACAAAAGTGCGCGTTTGTCCAGGAGTGCATGATCGACTGCTGACTTCCCCTCCATTCTTTGTCTGTTCCAGGCTAGCAGAATTCGTGACGAAAGGCGTGGACAACTTAAGCCACAATTTGACGGTTCAGGAGTCTAGGGAGCAGTTGAATCTAGATGGGTACGTTAATTTCGGTGGTTTGTTTTGTTCAACGAGTTTATACGGTTTTAGTCCCCAGGATGTCTTGCCAGGTATGGAAGTCAGGCTACTAGACCATCAGGCCATTGGCGTTGCCTGGTTCGTGCTCCGTCTGGCTTTTCCTTTCAAAAACACTCAATTCATGTTCAAAGGATGCTTGAGAAAGAGCGAAGCATTGATAGGGGCGGACTTCTCGCGTAAATACCTCTTTAATCTCGTTAGTCGAATACTGAGCGCTTATCATTCTGCAGTGACGACATGGGGTTAGGTACGTCAACACCTCGTGGACGGCGTCATGTTCCTGACACATATTGTAGGAAAAACTGTTCAAATGATTGCCACGATGGCTATGAACTTGTCCAAAGACGAAGACTGCAAGACCACTCTTGTGGTCGTTCCCGCCGCCTTGCTTCAACAAGTACGTAATTACATCGTTGTATAACTATATTCCATATTCATTTGTGTAGTGGAAGGACGAATTTACCACAAAAACCAACGCCTTATTCGAAGTTCATATCCACCATGGTCGCGACAAGCTGCAGGTTATTCAAATTTACTTACCTCATCCCAACCCACTGAGTCTTCGAACTACAACAGAAAAAGTCCCAGGTCAAGGCTTATGACGTAGGTGGTCTCGTCCTTATATGTAAGGTGGGTTATCAATGTGTATTAGGTCATTATCACAAGTTATCAGACTTTATGCCAAGATTTTCAAGTTCCAGCGGGCACACCGCATGACGAGGAAGCAGCATATCTCGACCGACATGGGCTAGTCTACTTTAAACGACGTATTTGTACTTCATCTCATGTCCCTGTAGCGGCGTCCTTTCTCGCGTCAAATTCTATCGGGCGGTCGCAGACGAGGCGCAATTCATCCGAAATAGGTTCAATCTTCTTGGTATCTGCACGCATCCTCGCTGATACTTTGCAGAGCTACTCGTGCGAGTTTGGCGCTCGCACATGTTAAAGCAAAATATCGTTGGATGCTCACAGGTACACCAGTGACGAATACACTGTGAGCAATCTCCTTTACAATTGTGAACACTTGCTTATTAGTCGGACTTTAGCGCTGATGTTTATGGGTTGCTGCGTTTCGGCCGCTTTAGGCCTTGGAACGATTGGCCTGCTTTCAATGAGCACGTCGTACGTATACTCCTTGTGTAGAGTGTAAGGTTACCTATCTCCCTTATCTAGGCCAGAGTTCAACTTGATGATGCCGTGCTGGCTGGTATGTTATTCCCCTCCCTGCTACTTTTTTGGCCTCTATCTTAGCCTTTTGTAAATAGCACAACGTACCCAGGCTATCCTACGCCCTATCATCATGCGTAGAACGAAGAATTCGACCCTCGAAGGCAAACCCATCTTGAATCTGCCCCCGAAGGATGTCGAACTCGTCACTTTGAGATTCTCTCCCGAGGAGCAGATGGTTCGTCCATCTCAAACTTCGAGTTCTTTAATCTGACTTGATTTGCGATAGTTATACGATCATATGGAAAAGGCAACAAAGATTCAAGTGAATAGGCTCATCAAGGCGGGGACTGTTCTCAAGAAGTATGTTATATGTTTTATGACGGTGCCATGCTGTGCTAATGCTCCCGAATAGTCATGAATTCATATTGGTACGCGTCCTGTTGTTTGCCACTCGTCCAGCCACGCTGATGGGCCCATAGGAGCTGATCCTTCGCCTACGACAACTTTGTTGCCATCCTAATCTTGTTCTTGTGAGTTGGTCGATCCTATCCATCGCCGTACGAGTCTATATATCACGTCCTATTCAGTCTCGCACTCAAAATTTCGACGATCCGGCATTACTCGTAGCGACAGACGCTGATAGGGAGTTAGGACGGGCAAGGAAACTACTTGGGAGACCTTGGGTTGACCAAGTAAGCGCATTTTATCCACATCCATTGAAGCGACGATGTTAACACGTTTTCAACTTAGATCAAGCAAAAGTATGAACAAAAGTTGTGCCTTTTGGATTATCCTGAAGCCTGACATCTGCTAGGTTCCTTGTCAGAGCTCATGGTAGCAAACTTCTCCGTTATTCCGATTCTGACGACGAAGAGGCATTAGCCAATGCCTGTCCTGTTTGCGAAGACAGTGAGTATTTTTCCTCGTATGCGCATGTCAAGCTGATTTACTCGCTTCGAACTTAGTATATATGCGTGAAAGTGGCCGACTTCTCACTTGTGGGCATGAAATCTGTCTCGGTGCGTTGTTGTGAAAGGTTTTTCGGTCGTATTTGCTCACTGTAAGCCTTAGATTGCCTTGAGAATATCGTCAACGCGCCTGTAAACCACGACGGTATTTTGTGAGATTCTTCATCAGCTTACTGTATCACCTCGCAGATACTAAGGAGGTGTACTTAGCGGCTTCGGCAACGAGAAGGATAACCTTGCTCGGGAACAAGAATATGAAAACGCTATAGCCAAAGGCCATCGACCTTGTATGGTTTCTCTTATCAGACCTAGTTCCTTCAACCTAATTTCATATAGGCCCAACGTGCAAGAAGATGCTCGATATGAGCAAGGAGAAGACATTCAAGTCCTATGCCTTCGAACCATCGCAGGACGAGTTGCTCAGTTACACTCGTGCTCAGCGTTTGAGTAAACGAAAGGTTAGCGGACAGCGAAGGATCAGTGGTAGCAAGAAAGAAGCAAAATCGAGGACGCCTACTCCACCACCAGCGTCGAGTCCTCCTCGAGTTTTCAAGGAGACGTTGTCGGATGATTCCGATTCTGATCTGCCCGAGATTTCTAGTGTATGGGATGCTCGGCCTGTTAAGCGGCAGAAGAAAGGCAGCGATGTAAGTTTTACATTTACCAATATGCTTTGTCAGGAATGAGTCTTATCGTGGGTGTAGGATGATGAACTTTTGGATATAACGATGGATGATATTTCCAAGCCTTTAAACTCGAAGAAGGGGAATAATAAGAAGACTAAAGCTGCTACGGACGAGGAAGATGAAGACGAAGACGAAGGGGGTGACAGTGATACTGAAATGTCGGATGCGCCGGCTTCCTCGAAGTACAAAGGCAAAAGGAAGGCCAAAGCGAATACGTCAGTCACGGTTAGAGGGAAGGGTGTGCTTGGGAGGGCTTTAACTGCGAAGAATCAGGATGGGCCCTCTGCAGCGATGCTGGAGACCTGGAGTCGAAGTGACGATGATACTGAGGCTAGTACGAAGATTGTGGCTTTGGTTAAGTATTTGACGGAGTGGGAGTCTACTGGAGATAAGACTATATGCTATTCGCAGTGTGAGTCCAATGTAACAATCGTCTGTCTTGATACCTTATACTCATGGGGTGTTTAGGGACTTCGATGCTCAATCTTATCGAAGCCGTGTTTTCGAGACATGGGATTCGTACTTTGAGGTTTGATGGAACTATGAATAGAGGGGAAAGAGAGGAAGTGTTGTCGGCTTTCAGACAACCCTGGGGAGCAAAGGTTATATTGATTAGTACGAAGAGTGGGAGCGTTGGGTAGGTGGTTACACGATCGTTAGGAATTGCGTTGACCTTTTGTTTTTATAGGTTGAACTTGGTTTCGGCCAACCGTATTATCAAGTGCGTCTCTTATCGGTATCATTTATGCAACACCGTACTGACTGTTTGGATAGCATGGATCTATCTTGGAACTATGCCTCTGAATCTCAAGCATATGATCGGTTCGTTGGTCTGCTTCGTAGTTTGCCACACCCTAATGCGACACGACTCTAGGTGCCATCGTATTGGACAAGAAAAGAATGTCTATGTCAAACGCCTGATTGTGGAGAATACGATCGAAGAACGGTATGTGTTGACTTGCACTGTCTATTTTATTATTCGACTCACGGATGATCGCAGCATGCTAAAATTACAGGATGTCAAAGTTGGTCTGTGTCATAGCATCTGGACTTCTGAGAATGTACCTAACGTCTATATACAGGACTCGCTGAAGCCGCGTTAGGCGAAGGCACGGGTGCGAGATTGCACAAGTTAAGCGTGAAGGATATTAAATTCGTTCGTCCTCGTTTTGCCTCTCCCTTCTCTCTTCGCTGCTGACTTGTCGTAAACACCAGCTGTTTGGTATCAAGAAGCCCGAACCCGTAAACGACGAGCTCCGAGGAGAAGGAGAGCAAGGATTCAATGTCAATGATACCAATGCGGGTCCGTCGACTCATTAACCCTCTCCCAGTCGTGCATACCTCCGTCGACCCGAGGAGGGTTGTTTCCGAGCGCTTTGAATTGGTGACATATTGTCACCCTATGATAAATCTTCCCGGTATAGCTTATTGTAGAGAATGTTTGCTAATCCATCTACACTACATACCATTTCCTAGTTATCCTACCATACACAGCATGATACTGTAATTTGTATGGATCAGGAGAATATCATATTCACAGCCTATTGATTCCACATTAGTCTTCGGCGAAATAGTCTCTCAAAGAACGTCAAGCTAGAATTTGCAAGAAAGTCGAGACATTTTTTATTTTCCTCTATGTTTATAACAGGGCCCAAAGTATGCGCAAGAACCAACTCGGTAGACACAATATATAACCCTAGCTAGTAACCAATGAAACCAATAAGATTGAACAAGCTCAATAGTTATATTAACCCAGTGTTCAGCTGAAACTTTGCAATTGTCCGTTATGCTCAATCCCTTGGGGGTGGGAGTCATCAATGGTCCCCATGGCGGCGCCTGGTAAGAGGAGGGGGAGTGTCGTTCCTCTCTTGGGAATCACCGTGTCGACGTCTGGAGAGGGGAGGAGGGGTGTCATTCCTCTCTTGGGAATCGCCGTGTCGGCGTCTAGTCAGAGGAGGTGGTGTATCATCCCCATGGCGGCGTCGAGTTGGAGTATCGTTCCTATTCTTGGAGTCACCATGTCGGCGACGTGTCAAAGGTGGGGGAGTATCGTCTCCGTGGCGGCGCCTGGCAAAAGCTACAGTGTCAGACCTGCCTCGACGAGTGAGGGGAGGAGGAGTGTCTTCGCGGCCTTGAGAGTCACCATGTCTGCGTTTGGCGAAACGAGAGCGGGATTCGCGTCTACCACGAGAATCGCCATGTCGGCGTCTTGTGAGGGGAGGGGGGGTATCGTCCCTCTCTTGAGAGTCCCCGTGACGGCGTCGTGTAAGAGGAGGGGGAGTGTCGTTTCTCTCTTGGGAATCACCGTGGCGGCGCCTGGTGAGAGGTGGAGGAGTATCATTCCTTTCCTGAGAGTCACCATGTCGACGACGCGTGAGGGGAGGAGGGGTGTCATTCCTCTCTTGAGAGTCGCCGTGTCGGCGTCTCGTCAGAGGAGGTGGTGTATCATCCCCATGACGGCGTCGGGTTGGAGTATCGTTCCTATTCTTGGAGTCACCGTGTCGGCGACGCGTGAGGGGAGGGGGAGTATCGTTCCTCTCCTGAGAGTCACCGTGTCGACGGCGCGTCAAAGGTGGGGGAGTATCGTCTCTCTCTTGGGAATCACCGTGGCGGCGCCTGGTGAGGGGTGGAGGAGTATCGTTCCTTTCCTGAGAGTCACCATGTCGACGACGCGTGAGGGGAGGAGGGGTGTCATCCCTCTCTTGAGAGTCGCCGTGTCGGCGTCTCGTCAAAGGAGGAGGTGTATCATCGCCATGGCGGCGTCGAGTAGGGGTATCATTCCTATTCTTGGAGTCACCGTGTCGGCGACGCGTGAGAGGAGGAGGAGTATCATCCCTCTCCTGAGAGTCACCGTGTCGGCGGCGCGTCAAAGGTGGGGGAGTGTCGTTTCTCTCTTGGGAATCACCATGACGGCGCCTGGTGAGGGGAGGAGGAGTATCGTTCCTCTCCTGCGAGTCGCCGTGTCGGCGTCTCGTCAAAGGAGGAGGGGTATCATCCCCATGGCGGCGTCGGGTAGGAGTATCATTCCTATTCTTGGAGTCACCGTGTCGCCTTTTCGTAGGAGGAGGAGTGTCATTCCTGTCTTTGGAGTCTCCGTGTCGTCTCTTAGTGGGTGGAGGAGTATCGTTCCTGTCCTTGGAATCGCCGTGGCGGCGCCTGGTAAGAGCAGCGGGCGTGTCGTCACGTCCTTGAGAATCTCCATGGCGACGACGCGTCAATGGTGGGGGAGTGTCATCATGGCCTTGAGAATCGCCGTGACGGCGAGCCTCGAAGACGCGAGTGAGCGAGCGTCCTCGGCGGCGCTCACGAGCCTCGATTGCTACTTTGAGGCCACGAGCCTCATTAACAGGAGGTTCGCGTGCAGCTAATCCGCCTGTACTGGGTGTCACCTATTGAATTAGAACAATTATGTCATTTAATACGATATTATTAGAGGTAACGATATGAACTCACCGGTAAAGCCACCGTGCTGGAGAGCACTGCAGATACAATGAAAATAACAAAACTCTGGCTAAACCGCATTGTGGAAGATGGAAGATGCTTCGAGTGGAACTAGAGGTGAAGAGTGTTGGAAGGGTGAAGTCGGTTTG
>ML208662.1:0-29998 GCA_004369065.1 Pluteus cervinus
ACAGTACAGCTCTCAGAATGAGGTTCTGGGAACCTCACTCTGACAGCTGTACTCTCGTAGGGTTATAAGAGACTTTTGGGAGACCCCCTAGCAACCATTAAAACCCTAGACTAGGGTTTATTTATCCACTTTTATGAAGCTGTAAGCAGCAAACATCAGCCCAGATAGCAAGAACACACTTCGGACCTTCCTGGAAGGTCGGAGCACAGACTGGAACACACTTGAGAAAGATGTCTTCTGTGTCTGGGACCTTCCTGGAAGGTTGTAAGACAAGGCAGGCCTTCTTTTCAGAGACTAGTCTTTCTGGATTTTGGTCTCATGACATGGCTTACAAACTTTTGACTTGAAGCAGGGCCAAACATTTTTCTGACAAGATTTCTGGTGTCCTTGGATACCTTTTGAGGGGGATCTTTGATCCCCTCAATTGTACTCAATAGCCCATACATCTTAGCAGATAAAATGAGAGGCACTGCACAGTCTAATCAGCCAATAAAGTCTCTGTGTACTGGCATGTCAAACTGAGCTATGAATAAAATCAGAGGCTGGATGCCACTCAGTTATACTTCTCCATCTCCAGGACCTTCTTGGAAGGTCCTGGTAGCTGCCACTATAGGTATATATAAACAGACCTCACAGGACTTTCACCTGTGCTAGGACCTTCTACCAGGACCTTCCAAGAAAAGGACTTTCACCTGTGCCAGGACCTTCCTGGAAGGTCCTGGTAGCTGCCACTGCTGCCTGCAGGTGTAGAGGACTTTCACCTGCTGCTAGGACCTTCCTGGAAGGTCTTAGCAGCTACCACTACAGCATCCAGGTTTCAGGTGTATGAAGGACACAAGCACTGCACTTTATTATAAATTTTCACAGGCAAATACACTCCCTCAAAGCTGCCAGGAGGGTGATGAGGGTGCAGGTACTAGCATGAGCCAGACTCCAACTTGTAGAGATTGTGACTGTACATAGTATGTACCAATTTGTTGTTATATGCACACTATCTTTGCCTTTTCCTTCTACTTATGCTGCCCAACAATCATCTGCAATCCTTTGAATCAGATGAATCAGGTTTGTATCTCTGTGTGAATGGAAGCACAAGAGAAAGTGAGGTCGAAGAAAGGGACACATGATGCATGGATTAGCTTTCGACATTGTCAAGAGTTGTGGTTGTGGTGGTAAAGGGGAAAGATGCATTAAATCGAAGTTCACATGTTCTACAGTAAAGTACAGTGAATACTATCTGGATGATATACTGTCAAAACTGATACTACGTATTGACTGTGAAGATACACATCTCAAATATAAGCTAAGGTTGATAAAACACATTCAAAACACAGGCCACGTTTCGACCCTCAACTCGCATTTCAACTGTGTTACCTCTAGATGATATTTCAGGCAAAAGTGCGGTGTGCTGTGACACTTGAGGTCTTTGAATTTGAAGAACATTGAATATCACTAGATTTGGATTAGGTTTGACCACTCGAGGTCGCCGTTGTCATTTAGAACGTTCGGAAGTGTTCTCGTTGTTATCGTTGTTGTCCCTGGTTGTCTCGAGTGTCCGCGTACCTCAGTAAACCATCTGAGCTTCATTGCTCATTCAATTCAGTACCACGTTGTTGAAACCCATCTTATTCGTCTACATACGAATCCTACTCTTGAGAGCCTTCTACCAGCATCCCAACACTCACGCAATCGAGTCTTGTTGCTTGTTTGGGTTGTGTTGAGGATAGAGCTACTGCTCATCATCGTTTTTCGCATCCTGGACCTTCACGAGCTCGTCAACGAGTTCCAGTAAGTTACTCAATTCACCTAAAGTTAATGAAGAAACTAACCCAATACGTTAATAGGACCATTGAAGGTAGGCAGGCATGCAGGGAGTTGACGTCGAAGAAGACGTCGAGGGACTTAGGCGGAAGGTCAATCATCGGAGATCTGATTGATATTGGTCAGTTGTCGTGATTAGATTGTTTGATTGTAGAACTCACTCGGAATTGTGAATTTCGGCAATGAGCATATCAGATGGGATCAACTAGAATCCGAAATCAAATCTTCAAGCGAATCCTGGGGGGACTGCCGAGTAATCCAAGATTTGAGTTTCAACTCACTATGTTAAGATTGAGGTCAAAGTCAATCTGCGAATCGGTTCGAAGTCTGCCCGTTCAATGGTGTGATGGTTCAAACGTTCAAGTTGGACTAATTGAACGGTTCAGCATTAAAAGCAGCGTACCTGCACGCTGTTCAATACTTTGAGTTTATGCGACAGTTTGAGGGTCCTTTCGATGACGCGTGAAACCTGTTCTGTAAGCTTTGAGGTCCATATGAAAGGACCCACCAGCGGAATCAGCGCCTACAGCAACGGAGGCAGTGGTCAAAATAGATTTCCGCGCTATGTACCCCCGGAGTTCCGCCAGGTCGGCTCGGTGGTAATGGACAACTCTAATAAGCTTCATCTTCTCCCACGACCTTCCGGGAAGGCCACCCACGCAGCCTAACGTGTGTGACCGATCTATCTCCAAATAGATCAACCTTTTCCACCCAACCTTCGCAAACCTCCTGCGTGGTGTGTCGCCACCCGCCCCTCCTCAACTTGGCTTAGGTATGATTTCCAATTCTTGTTTCACAGTGGGGTAACTCACGTCGATACGGTACCATCTCATTTTTTCACCTTTCAGCTCTTCGGCATGCACGGCATGTTCGTTCCCGCCCTTCGAGCCGGTTGGCGTTAGTGCGTCGATACCTCTTCAACCTTTCGTTGTTGGTCAGTCCCCCCATCTCAAGGGAGTCTTACATCTTCTGCTCGTCCAATATTTTTGCTGAAAATAACTTGAAAAGATGTATACAATATCTATTCGCATTCTCCGTGACGGACAGCTAGCACATATGTCACAGTGCGAACGAGAGAGTATATGAACTGGCTGGTGCGTCGGTTTATTGCTCGTCAAATCTGCACTTTCTTCTCCTAACTGCACCCTCCAGTGTACCTAGTGTGAGCTCCTGCATATTTCTCAACCAACACGCTCGTCAAATCAACTCGATTTCTCGCACTTTCAAAGTCAACCATTCTGTCTTGTACGTTCATCTTCCTGGACCCTTTCAACCCTGGACTCAATTTATATTCTGCTAGCATTCCTTCCCTTGATTCCGTCCAACCCATCCGCGCCTTTGACGGTCATTTTTCAGTGTCGCGATGCCGTCGCCCCGATACTCTGATACAATTGCGGCTCTCCTTCATACCCGCATCAGTTCAGGTCGCAATGGTTCTGTGGCTCGTGATAGTGTCTGGGAGGACGTCGATGTCCTCAAGACCCTCGGGGTATCGTGCTATCCGACGCCAAAGCAAGTCCCCGACGGTTGGACTCCACAGCAGGCCAGAGATATCTTCGAACTTCACGAGGCGATGAAGAACAACGATTACGTCGAAAATCGACTGTTTATGCAAAGTGGGACGACATGTGCTGCTGGGAGATTAGCCTGGCAGAACGTCATCTTCAAGAATCGCATTGCTCCAAAGCTCAACCACATCGTTCTCGAAATGATGCTCGAGTACGGATGCCATCCCCAGCAGGTCATGACCGCCGATGAATCTGATGCCCCCCCTTCTTCTCACGTTGTCGGAAACAAGATTCAAGACGACCTCATCGCACTTTTCGGTCCCAATGTCCTTCAGGCCAACGGTCTCATCACCGATCACTTTTCCCTTGCTATTGGCTCCCTTATTGCCCACAATCTCGCTAATCTTCGAAAAGCTCGAAACCGAGCTGAACAACTTCTTCCTGGAGCGACAGAAAAGTTGGAATTAGCCATGATGCGTAAGTCATTGCATGCCCAGACGGTTCCGATTTGTTCCTATACTGATAGCATCGAACAGCGTTTGGAAGTGACCATGTCATTCTCACTCGTCAAATATTCCTGGAAGCTTTTGAAGCCCTTAGCGCTTATCACGACGCTATCTGGTGGTTTCCTGGGAAGTTAGAAATTTACGAGGAGAAGAAGGCTATCGTTGATGAATGCATGCGCAGATTGGGCTACAGTCCTGAGGACGTTGAAAGGCCTGCCCTGAAACCGAAGGCTGCAGCAGGAGGTACGACACTAACCTACTTTCCTTTGGTACTTACTAAATTCTTGTACAGAAAAGCGTGGTCGGGCATCTGCCAAGTCAAAGACGGTCGAAATCAAGGGTGCAACTGCCGAAGAAGTCGCCCAGCTCATCTCAATGTACGTTGAATACTTCGAGCGCATCGACACCTCGGAGCCGACTATCCTCGACGACACGGATCTCGACATGGACCTCCTTCTCTCTACGTTCCCTGATCTTGGCGTTGAACGACGGGCTCAGCAGGATGAAGAGAGTCTGAATACCCTTTTATCCTTCGAAAACTCCCGACCAGTCAACTGGTTCCCCTTTCGACACACCGACGCAGCGAAGTCCTCCTGGAACGCTGACGACAAACACCTCTACAAGGAGGGTGGAGACGGCATCTCAGAGCTCAAGCTATTGTGGCATCAGCTTGTTGGTATATCATCCATCGTCGACCTCTTTTGGACCGCTGAGAAGACCGATACTCGTCCGCCTGGTGTTTTACTTTCTGACGCTGTCGGAGTTGGGAAAACGGCACAAGTAATGGGTGTCATCGCGTTTCTTCAGCATATTTATATGTCAGAGAATCAGCCGAATGCAGAGAGTGATGGGAATGTGGAGCCTAATGTGAAGCTTCGACCTCAGATCGTCGGTACGTCATGACCTCCATGCTACATTCCGATTTTTAATTCCTTAATTAGTTGATAAGTTCTTCGCCGGAGAAGGCCGTGTTCCAAATCGAGCACACCTTATCGTTGTTCCCCTCTCACTCCTTGACCAATGGAAGCGAGAATTGCGAACTTTTTTCAAACCCAACGCTGTCGACATCTTCCAACTCTCAGGGAACTATCAGAGCGTCAAGAAGTTCTTCGCAGCCGATGGACCCTTCGAAAAATCAAAACATAACCCCATATTCCGAATCGTCTTGGTTCCGTTGCCTGTACGTCCCATTCTTGTCAAACTATCTCGCAGTTTACCTACTCCACGTCAGACATTCCAACTTTGCGTTACTGCTAATTGGAATACAAAGAGAAAGCGAAACTATCCTGACGACATTCCCAATCCAAAGTCCGATGAACCCAACATCTTCTCTCAGAGCTGGAGCACAGCGTGGCTGGAAGAAGCTCACGATTTTCGTGGTCCTACAACTCGACAATTCATCGGCGCTACCTATCTCCGCAAAATTGCGTCATTCGTCAATTGCCTAACGGCCACTCCACTATGGACTTCACCTCGTGTACGTGTGGAACCCTCCCGAGATGCCTCTACTGACGCGCCGATATAGGATCTCATCAACCTTGGAAGACTTGTCGGTATCCCATCATACCTTGGTGCTGGAGGTTCGGCTTATGAGTCCGAATCTCTTCGCAATATCAATCGCGCTAAACGTGGAATTACTCCTGGGGAAAAAGAGGAAATGCGCACAATACAAGCCGAGCGACTCAGTGGGAAGGATCGCTCTAGCGCAGACGATCCAGGTCTCGGCCTTCGACGCGTCGAATATCAGATCGTACGTGAAATCCAAGAAAAGTTTGGACCTAATATCATTCGGCGGACTTCACAATCTCTGCGGTACGATAAGAAGCCAATCAACGAGCAACTCAGCATGTACGACACTGTTCAAATGCCAATAACACTACCAGACGAGGAGATGGAACGGTTAGCAGCTGATGTCAGTAGTTTCCAAGGTATCGGAGGCAGTGATCGAGCCCAGCAGGCATGTCGTCAATGATTTGTGGTTTTCCATGATTCCTGACCAAACTGTTAGTCCTTCTATCTGAAGTATCGAACTCGAATCGCATATCCTAGAAGATCCCAAGATTGGCCTCGAATCCTCTCGAAAGAACATTGGGAAGATAATCGAGGAGGAAAGCTTCAGGCTCTGATCGACCTGGTCCTTCACCTCCTCTCCCATGACGACGCCTCTCCACCGACTGTTGATGGCGATGGTTCAATCTCATATCCTCCTATTCCCACTGTATCGCCGGGTCAACTGCCACCTCAAACTCGAAAGATTCTTATCAACCACGAGTGGACAATGATGAGCCATACGATTCAATCTGTAAGTCCCACTTCGATTTTTCTCTTTGACCGGTTATTAATTATTCGTAGGCACTCGCGGTACATGGTATTGGGTGCTTTGTCCTCAACGGGTCGACTCACGCGAAGGATCGGGATCCAATTATCCAAGACTTCATCCATAACACCGACCCCAACAAGCGTGTACTACTCTTTTCATCCGTGGGGAGCTCGGGTCTTAATCTCGCCGTCGCTTCTATTGTCATCATATATGTGAGTACAGTAAAGTGATATCCAAGATCGGCGGCTAATCTCTCGTAGGATCAACTTTGGTCGGGGGTTGCAACGCAACAGGTCATTGGACGGGCGTGGAGACTGGGACAACTCCTCCAAGTTACAGTCTATATGATGCTCGCACTTGGTACGACGGATATCACGATGGCGTCAATGGCTACAAGTAAGGATATGATGCTCAAAGCCTTTGTCAGTAAGGAAAAGGATAAAGGTTCGTCTTTTAAGCCAGTCTACTTAACTAAGACTCATATCGTTCACAACGATTTGTTGTTAGCTTTGGAGCAGATCTTGGTCAGGGACGACGATGTCACCGAGGAGGATAAAGCCGGCGACGCGAAGAGAAGGCGCATAGTTCGGCCAAAGAAGATCACCGACGAACCTATGCAAGAAGGAGGAGAGGGACCAAGCGATCAGAGTGGATCGTCGACAAAGAGGGGGGGAAACGCGAAAGCGAAGTCAAAGAATGACCACGAGGATATGGAAGTAGAAGACGAGACGCAGAACGCAGGTGGATCGTCGACGAAAAAGGGGAAGAAGACGAAGGCGAAAGCGAAGGCGGAGTAAGAGGAGGAGGAGGTAGAAGACGAGGCGCAGGACGCAGATGGATCGTCGACGAAAAAGGGGAAGAAGGCAAGGGCGAAGGCGAAGGCGAAGAATGACGAGGGGGATATGCAGGTAGAAGACGAGGCGCAGGACGCAGATGGATCGTCGACGAAAAAGGGGAAGAAGGCAAGGGCGAAGGCGAAGGCGAAGAATAGTGGGGAGGATATGCAAGTCGACGGAGGAAAGGAGAATGCCAAGGTGACGACGAAGGTGAAGACGAAGGCGCGGAAGGAGAGTAATAACGAAGAGGAGGTCGAGGTGCTGGATCTTCTGGAAGGGGGAAACGGTTCCGACGGGGGTGACGGCGATGATAACGCATCAAGAGCGCCTCCACCCCTCTCTGTTTCGACAGCTATACAGCCACCGAAGGATTCTACGATGGGATCTCCAGTCACTCCTCTCCGTACGGTCGCACAAATTCCAACAGCCATACAACCACCGAAGGATTCCACGATGCCTTCTCCCCTTCTCCCAACAACCGTACAACCACCGAAGGATTCCACGACGGAATCCCAAATTCAATCCCCCAATCCGATCACTCCTCCGCGTCCAACTGGAACGCTGCCACAGTTCTCGAACGAGGACTTGGCAATGGAATTCAGCCAATCCCCTGTTCAGTCTGAGTTCTCCCCTACTCAGTACCCACCACATCCATTTTCTGAGGAAGACGAGCACCACTTCAATAACCTCATTACCCCCACTCCAACTCCGCAGGGAACGCCAGTCGAAGCATCACAAGTACTTCCCAAGTCCTCGTTCCTGCGATCCAGAAACTCGGCCAATCCCCCTCCCAAGAATTTGGCTCCCCCTTCAGCTGGACCAAGCAACCCATTTGGGCAGTACACCGATGGCTTGCTGCAATCCAACAAGTCGGTTTTCGCATCAGCTGGATCCACGAACGCATTCACACCCTACACTGATCGTGATAGCATTCCCCAGATGTTTTCCCAATTTGCTGCGCTCAAAACAGGTTCTTCCCAAGCCAACAAACCCCGAACGCCTCCTGGGAGCGACGACGAGGATAACTCACAAGCTAAGAAGCGGCAAGGCAGCCCTTTGAAGCCTGAACAGCAACCCAGGAACAAGGCAGCTCGCGAGAAGATGAGGGTGTACAGTTCGGGAGAAGATGAAGATCCAAAGGACCCAAGTTTCGACGCATTACCTCAAGTCAAGGCCAGACCAAAGCAAACTCGACGCCGTTAAGGGTATGCTGTTTCATGACACTTCAATTTATTTGCTCGTCGCTTCTACCTATGTTCTACTCCTTTACTTTTCCTTTCCCATCACCCATCCTACGCATAGCCCACTATCCCTTTGAGATCACCGATCCTTTAGAATACAGTTAGTAAGCTGTATGGTGGTTTATACAATGATCCTACCTTCGCACAATGGCCTGACTTCTCCACAACTTGGTCCATCCCTATCAGCATTCGTATCTCCCATTACTGGTCTCGAAGATGTGAACTTCTCCCTAACGGTTGAAAATCCCTTTGAGAACGGCTACCAGATGGCCTGGTATCCCTTTTTGATCTAATCGGTCCTTTTCAGTACTGGCATTTCCTGGCTATTGGCCTCGAAGGTACGAACACCTACCAGAGGATGGACCATCGATCCGAGAACCATCAGGGAACGGAAGACTTTTATTGTGTATATCTTAGGCGTCAAACCATCGTAGCCAGGCCCTATCCTTCCCCGTCTCTACCCACTATCGTCTCCCTCCCCGTCGAGCCATTGCATCCATTCCAGATCTCTTTCGTGCTATTCCTCCCCGTTATTATCATCCTCCCCTTCCAACCTCTCGGTACCAGCCACAATGGACGTCGACGAGTTCTACGAAGAGCAGTTTGACGATTACGACCTCGCAGAACTTATCAAAGAGTACAATCGGATTCAGCAACTCCCTCACCAGCGTTCGGAACTAGAGGCAGCACGATTCATCCTCACTGGTGAACAGCCTGACGGTGGGCAAGCACGCATCCGGACGATGTGTTACGCGTGGCGACCAGAATCAGATGAACCCCTTGTTCAGCGCGATTTCGACTCAGTTCTGGGCTTTTCCTGCAATATCCCCATCCGTAACCTTGATATTCACGTCTATCCTTTGGGATGTCCTGGCGATTTTCTCTCCGAATCACTTCACATCGACGTCCCCTGGTTCATGGTACGTCCCACGTTAGTTATTTGTGCTTAAGTCGCATCTCATCCGAAAAAATATCACAGGGAGACAACAACTACGAGTGGTTCGACCCTTATCATGCCCCCAATATACTGTTGGCAAGATTCGGTCAGCGCGAGATTCTTCGGATCTTTTTCCCTCGTCTTTCCACTGTCGATCGCCAATCGTCCCTCTCAGTTCCCGAGCGTCGCACGTTCTACGACGAGGTTCTCCTCCCTGCAATTAAGAGGTCACTCCCCACTCTCGCCCATCATTGGCCTCCATCGTTTAATGCGGAAGCATGGCGAGCGAAGAACAAGGTCCACGGGTTTCAGAGTGGTACGCTGTCCATCAGCTCTGACGACATCACCGCTTTCAACGCAGCGATCCTGCACTACGCCGCGAAAATTCCGTGGATGAAGGGTATGAGGTTCGGAGTCCAGGTTAGAGGGGTGAAGAATCTCTACTACCACAGCCCTTTCGACTATGGCGAAGTCAAACGGGACCTCGATAGTTTGAAGGCCAACTTCGACACTTCTGATGGCTTCTGGTGGGTCGACGTAGGGTTGGAATTCTTCGCACCAGAACGGGCCATTCTCTGGAGGGCAGACGGTCATGCCAACCTGGTAGCGGCTATTACGGGGTGCTCGATGGAGGAAGCGGGGAATAAACTCCGAAATAATCGAAGATATCGGAAGGATTTATCCAGCCATCTCACTTCTGCAGCAGGATTTCGAGTCATCATCTCTCCTGATGGCGGGAAGTACGACGAAGCCTTCATACAGGCCTATACAACGGACAAAATTCCGACCTACCACCGGGATTCACATGGATACTCGAAAACCCTGACCATCAAAAACGCCATGAAGGAGCGGAGTATTCCAACCTACTGTGAAGATCTTCAAGGCGTTTACACAGATTGTCGGGAGGGGAAGCTTAAAGTCGCTGCAAGAGTTGAAATGCGGGTTCCCTTTAAACACGCTGAAGATGTCCTTTACGATCCCGACCTGGAGAAGATCCAGGACTCCTTATTCGACATGAAAGCAACGACGTGGTGGTACGTGCTCTGGCCTTCCTGGAAGCCCGTGTTGTACTCATCCATTTACAGGAACTTTCGCCTTTGCCGGCTTCTTTCGATCAAGATTCTTCTTACAAATATGAATTACATGGGTCGGGCTGAGCGCGCTACCATTTCCGTATTGACGACCTACGCTGCTCTTGTATGGTTGTGCAATGGCTTGCATAGTCGGCCACCTGACGACTCGAGTGGACGAGAAGTAGCTGCTGCTGCTCTCCCCCTCACTATCGACTACAGCGAAGATCAACTATTCCTCCAGGGCGCCGATCTTGAAAGTCTCATGGAGAAATCCACACCGGTGCCATGGACACCATCCGGGATTTTGTTCCTTAGGACTCTTGTCCTCCCCCCCGAATCAAATTCAATCCGACTCCACGCTAAACGAACCCTCTCTGCAAAGGCGTTCAAATACGTTTTTGGCAAATCAATTGAGGAGATACAAAAGTCGATCCTTCCGACAGGATTTATCACGCCCTACGACAGAAACAATGGACGGTTCCCCATGCGTAAAGGTACCACCCACACCGCGATTCCACGTGAGGACGAAACTCTGCAACCTATCGTACTCAACCTTCCGCCCATGGATATCGAACCCAGGCTCATCGAGTTTGGTGAAGATATGGACGTCGACCCACCTTTACAGGTACCTACCATAGAAAACGTCGAAGTCACCGCAGTGGAGCTTTGGAGGCAGTTTCCCAGCGACGTCCTCCAAAAGGTCGGAAATCCGCGGGGGAATAAGGAGAGTTACTGCATTCTCAACATGACTCAGCGCGAACAAATGACCGTGGAGAGGTTCAACAATCCAGAACTATCGCGCTTCTTCACCCACGTTCAATGGAAGAAGGCGTCTACAAAGGAATGGGCGCAGGCGTTTGATCACTTCTTCCCACCTCCAGCCCACCAGCGCAGCACGACTGGATCTCTGCACTACGGCAAGTGCGACTGGTATCTATCGTGGAAAGGCCTTATGGGAAGAATCTCGCGAGAGAACTCTGTCAAAGTGCGAAGATCCCTGAAGAAGTTATTTGACGAGCTTCATTGGGTCCCTGCCGTGAAGAGTGACAGAATCTGGAAATACGACGCAAACTTGGAGGGATTCACCCTTTTCCCCGAATCAGCTCGCCTCCTCACAGCACCTTCTATTCTATGGAACCCAGATAGACCAGGTCCAACTTGGGTCAACGAACGAGAGCGGAGGGAAGCCTTGAGGCTTCTGCGCCGAGAGGAAGAGGAGGACAGTAGTGACTGATCGGGTACATTTCTGCGAATAACCGTTTCTTGACCTGATTGTATTCATGTACTGTGTTCTTGAAATTGAATCGAGCGCGTGCGTTAACGATTTAGAAACTACCTTGATTAAGTTGACTTGCTTCTGCGCAGTTCCTGTCGCGATTTCAACATTGTTATTCTTATTTGTGTCGAGGTAGGTAGAACCGTTCCGGTTCATTGAGAGAGTTATTGCAGGGAGTTTGTAAGCAGACCAGATGACTCACAACTCGGACCTTCCCGGTGATGAAAACGTAGCTAAAATTCTATCCACTCCACTGCAGCGACCTCGGCCAAGTCCTTGGTTCCTTTCTTTCCAGAACATCTATTCACTAATTCTACCTTCGTTCTCAGACTGTGTATTCATCCAACTTATCACCTCACTGTACTGAGGTTTCTTGCCCAAATGGACGAGTTGGGATGCGCGAGGGGTTTTTGGGGCTTGAAGATGAGATTGATGGTGGCGTATCGAGTTTTGGATTGAAGGGAGTTGGTCGATTTTTGGGCGGATTTAGGTGATCGATCGAAGTGAAGTGTAAAGGATAATTGCGGAGGGTAGGCCCCTTATTCGATATCGGATGAATTGCCAATCGACGAGATCGAGATTGGCAACGCACCCTAACCGTCACTTCGACTAAAGCTTTGGATGGCTGATCATTTCTTTTAAAGCTTGGGCGATGTCGAGGCACCGTCAAATTCGAAGTTGAACCAAGTCATTCAGTGCTGTCTGACCGACCACGCCATCAACCGTTGGAGCACTCCAAGGTCAACTCATGCTCAGCGTACTATATCCATCCTTGGTTCTACTTTCATTGATTCATACTATTCATCATTCGAAACGAGGTTTGCGCAGCTGACCGGATTCGACTAGAATCGTCATTTCGACTTAAATCCGCAACTCGACATCTGAGTTCGTCATAGTGTTGAAACTCAAACAGCGCATCTCCCAACCCGAGCCTAGTCAGTATTTTCTTTGAGGAAAATTCGAGCATTGGGTTAACAAAGCGTTGCTTGTGCCCCCAGCCCTATCACGCACAAGTATATAACTTCCTCAACTTCGCCTAGGTCGTCCTCCAATCCAACGATTCCACTCCTCCTTACTTTTCACCTACACCTTCCTCTTTTTTCGATGTCGTTCACATCCCGTACTTTGCGTTCCAGATGCATTCTCTCTGGGAGCCCATCTGGGAGAAGACCCCTCCGCACTCGTCAAACGCTACCTGAAGCTAGTAGCGTTGATACCTTTACGGTTGAGTTATCGCCTTTCGACCTTCCCTGATTCGTTTCTTCGAGTTGCTGATTTCCGCTGCGCAGGTCTATCACCGCCCTGGACCCGTCAGGTGGGAAAACAATGAACCTGTGTATGAAGTCGAGGGTATCGTTGGGAAAACAGAGAGGGGCGGCCAGGCGCTCTATCGCGTTCGATGGGTTGGATATCCTCGCAAAGACGACACGTTGGAGCCGTTTGTGCTCACCCAAGCAGAAGAGGACTTGCATAAAGATCCAAACGGCAATGTGAGTCTTCCCCATCGGTCGTTTACCGAGATCTACTTAGCTTGCTATAAGTACTACCAGCGTCCTCCTCCAGATGGGTACGACTTAGACGGTAGCCCGCGATACAAAGTTGAGCACGTCGTCGAGTACGCCGCTCCCAAGGCATTTATTCAATGGGAGGGATATCCGGAGTGGGAGAACACTTGGGAGGATCTGTCCCACTTGAGCGCCCAGGAGATCGATGAACTCATGAGCTTGTGATCAACTCGAGTCTTCTCTATACATAGATTTCTCATTCCTTTTCCGTCTTGTCCTATTTCTGCCTCCCGCTTATTGTAACTCCATTCATATCGTACTGCGATGAACCTTGTGCAGTGAACCTTTTACCTACGTGTAGTTTCCTTGCTCGTTGCAATAGACGCTGAATCCTTCTACTTACGGCCTTCCCAGAAGGCCGCGCTGTTGGCGGGGCACCGCCCTACACCAAAATGGGAAATCAGGCGCCCCTCAAGGTTCTCACGCCATCTTCCTTCGTTTCTGTCGTCGTCTCCAATTGCATACCTTCCATTCTTCGTCACTCAAAGCATCATGAGGTCCAACGGGGTCCTCTGATAATGATCAACTCAACCTTTTTGCGCTTAGCTTGTGCGCAATCGAGCTCCTAAGCACTGTTTCGAAGGTTTTGGGACTTTCTCTGGACCCCTTGACTGACGAGATACTTACCGCGTACGCCTCTCATATTCTTTCTCTCCCTCTACACATGTTCATCTCGTGGTGCATGAGGATGACTTTCCTGATCTTCTCGCTCTTCCATCTCGCTACCATGTCGATAAGGATACAACTGCCTCTCGAGCTTGCGTCCACACGTACCACTTCTATCCTGCATCCACCGAACGTTTCCCGTACACACCAGGCCTCCGGTACACCGCGTTGGGTTAGCAAAGTAAAGCTTAACCTGCTGAACTGAGCCGAAGCATACGGGAGATTTCCGACGATCAGAAGAGTAACTTAAGCTGCGAGCTCGATTTTGGTGCAATCTAACTTACGCTCTATTCCCTAGGTTGAAATTGTTTCCTTCTATATTATGCACGCACGGTTTGGGTTTGGAGTCAAACGTTCAACTCCAATCGCGATCCTGGTGTGCAGATTCAGTTCACATCCCCTTACTTCGCACTGCGATCTGGAAAGGTTTTATCTCTTTCTGAGTCCCGACTGCCGGCTCTGCAGCTATATAAGTCGTACTTTCAACTCCTCTCACTCTCAGCACACGGTCGCCCAACCAAGTGTTAACTCATTCCCCTCTGTTACGCGATGTCGTTCACATCCATCACATTGCGCACTAGGAACATCCTATTGGCTACGCATAGCGAAGGCTTCAAGGTTCTTCCCAAGAGCGACGCTATGAATGCCCCGGTCGAGGGTCCTCCCGTTGAGTTGATGTTCAATTTCGGGTCGTTTGTCCGAATTGCTCACCTACCTTCCTAGTTCTGGAAGCGTCCAGGTCCTGTGGGAATGGAGGGAGAGGTCCCTGTGTACGAAGTTTCTGGTATTGTCGACAAGAAGATCGAAGATGGAAAGACGCTATATCGTATTCGGTGGTACGAATACCCCGATACGGAGGATTCGTGGGAGCATCTCAACATCACTGAGCAAGAAGAAGCCTTGCACAAGGACCCCGATGGGAAAGTACGCAACTCCCTTCTATTTCCGAGAACGTGTACTGACGCAATTTTAAGTTTTACCCCCGGCCTCCTCCATTCACATGGGACTTGGATCGCGTTCCGCGATACATCGTAAGGCGTATTCTAACGTACGCCGCGCCCAACGGATTGGTCCAATGGGATGGATACCCGGTGTGGGAGAGCACATGGGAGGATATATCCGAGATCCCCGAGGCACACATCATGGCCCTCATCGTCAGTAGATGATGGTCGAGTCTTCCTCGACGCGCTCTAATGGACTGCGCTAAACTTGCATACTTGTGATCAGTCTTCTTGTTGTACATCTCGTTCAGTGTATAAACCTGGTTCTTCGCCTCGTCAACCTTCGTCGACGGTCACAGAATGACGGTTGATTGAGTTAGATCCCGCACCATTCTCACCTTTTCGGGAGAACTCGGTGACGTAAACTTAAACGTTTAAACCCTTTGCCCAGCACTCACCCGTGCTTGACCCTTCTGACTTCACTGGTGCTCAAATGAGACCGATATTCTACTTCCCTTCAGAAGTACTTTCGTCCTCAAACACTTTCAAAATGTGTTTTCTTTTCCCATTATCTCGGTGTCTCGCATGTCTTGTTCTGGCCTGGTCTATCTCAGTAAGCATGCCCATTGTTCGGATCCAGTCTTTCAAGCGTCACTACAATCACCACTCCCTCTCTCAAGCGCAAGACAGGGATTTGGAGTGGTACGAGAGGACTGGAGCCTAGGCAAGGCCAGAGCCAGGAGAATAATCGCTTGATTACAAGATTCGATTCGCCCAGATCTCTTCCCAGTTCCTGGTGGTAAGTAGTTTGCTATCGTCGCGCCTCAGGTCACTCTGTGCAGCCACCTAGCTTCCGATGGCCGGAAAAACTTGTTTTCGACGATTCGCTTCGATTTGGGCTCTCAAGAGGTCAATCTTCATCGTTTCTCTTACATTATATGTCAATTTGACCTCGTGCCCATAGTTTAACATGGTTCTTCTCGGTGAAGATAACACACAAGCGGGAGATCCCAAAGGCGTAAGGTCTCCATTTATCGCTAGATTTCAGAGCAAAGTCCTGTGCGTGCCGACGAAATGCACTTTTATAGACGTCTCGTGCCGCTCCTAAATGGTGCGGCCCACCTTGAACAACAAAGTGTTCGGCCGTCAACCTTTTCTTCCAGAAGGCCCCACGCTTATAAGTCGTTCTCTTCTGGTTTACTTTGTCCAATTGACTGTTTTGGCCCAATATCGGACTTCGCGGGTGTACAATAATAACAGCGTTTTCTTCCATAAGCACAAAAGTAAGTCGTTTACCGTAGATCGGATTCGACGCAGCTTATGGATATTCGACAGAGTTGTCAATGCATTGAGATGTCGAGCTCTGGCCTGGCCTGTTTCAGTAAGTATGTCGATTGTTCAGATCCAGTTGCGTAAAATCCGTCATTAGGAATTTAGACCCGCTTTCAAGGAACCCTTCGTCAACGCCGACGTCACGACTGGCGTGGCGTAGGTGTGCCTCCCCGATATAAAGCTCGAGGAATTCGTCAGTCTTTTTCATGCGTCGCTACAACCGCCACTCCTCTCATCACTCTCACCCGCCAC
Source organism: Pluteus cervinus (assembly GCA_004369065.1). NCBI lineage: Eukaryota > Fungi > Basidiomycota > Agaricomycetes > Agaricales > Pluteaceae > Pluteus > Pluteus cervinus. Next base: position 16,272 of record ML208662.1, read on the forward strand.
GTCGCATCTCGGACCTTTTGAAGGGAGTTACGGGAGGAGAATAATCGACTGACGATCGGGTGGCCTTGTGAACGTTTCATCTGCTCACACCACCCTTCTCACTTGCTGCTGTGTGGAGAAAGGGTCACGCATAAAGGTGGGGTTGGTTTCGTTCTCTAGCCGGATTCTGCGGGTGGAACTAAATCTCCGGTCACGCTTCGCGTGTCCGTTTCCTCCATCCGTGTAGGGACAGTATGCAGATGTAAACTTCTTCTTATTTTCCCCGTCCTTCCAGAACTTGAACCACCACGCTAAGTCTTTCTCCCTTCGTTTAATGCTAACACCTTTTTGGTCTTCGAGCTAAACTTAGCAGAAGGACTTATCACTCCTGCTGTGTCAACGATAACCCCCAGGACCGAAGAGCGGGCATTTTGAAGAACTCGAAGGGATTGCACCCCCTGGGATGGGAATTTGACTTGGCGTCTGACGAGTGCTTGACGTCTTCGGCCACGAGGCCGAGGGGACTGGGCTTAGGGTTGTACTTCCGTTTTACTCACTTTTAATGACTATTGTGTATTGATTTGGTCGTTATCGTACCCTTCCCCACAGCACTGTGAAATAAAATCAGACGTCTTTGCAAGTACTTCTATGCGACCTCGAGAAAACGGGACTGTTGCACCAAGGAGAGTCCCAATCCTACGAAATCCAAATCATGACACGACACTCTGAATCGTCGTGAACCCTTACCGGACCTCGTGTACCCTGGTGCTCAGGATACACGAGATAAAAGTTTAAACCCTCGATCAGAGGCGTCCGTTTGCGCCGCGTAATTCGGCATCCTCAGCATTCGTTGTTCAAGCTCAAGGAAGGTTTCCGAAGTTCCGAGTCGGTCTTTGATCTCGGGTAGCGCACTCAAACAAGCTTCGTGAGCACAATGGCGAATGCAATAAGTATAGCAACAGAAGCGACTTAAATCCTGCCGAGTCCACTCACCAAATTAGATCCTGATAGCCTTTCTTCTTCTTCTCCGTGCAACCTTCCTGGAAGGGCGCAGCAGGCTTCGTTATATCAAGTGGCCCACATTCCGTTGCGATCCGTCCCTCCAACTATTTCAAATGCAAACCAGTTGCTGGCGTCGTTCCCGATTATAATTAAACGTAAACCAGCTGGTTACAACCAGAGCTTATCACTCTAGACGCACGTCAAATCATTGGCTCGGGTCGGTTCATCGCTCAGGTTACATAAGCCTAGATCTAGGCTTACGTAACGCTACGATTTCCCAATTCAATCGCAAACGCTTGTTCAACATTCAACCACGAACCCTGGTCCTCTGCGCGTCAAAATCTTTTCCCAATGTCCCAATCCCTTTATTCATCAAAAGGTTTTCAAGAGCTACCTTGGATGGTTCCAGTGGAGGAGTGGCCAAAACAACACGATGACCTCTCGGTAACGTTCATCAAAAGCCCCGATTTTAGCACGAGCTTACCATTTCCATTCAGTCACTTTTAAAAGCTTTGCGAACATTCGAAGCGACCATACCAACATCTGAATACGCGGCAATGAAAGGATTCAAGCACATAACAGGCCTTAGCGAAGCACCCTTCTACGGACAATTAGCGCAGGGCGTTTCTTGGTTGATGGCATACCGTCTGGTGGACGTCGTCACATATCATCGGATTTGTGCGAGCGATGAGAAGCGTTTGCGTGTCATTTTGCAAGGAGAGCGCGCCCGAACTTTTGAACTTGGCAGCATTGTAAGTGTGTATGCTCGTTTTTGCTCTTTCACCCACCTACCCATCAATAGCAAATATCGAATTCGGACAACTGGCCTTCCCTGATTTCCGCCGCTCACTCCTCCTTCAAAGGCGTCCCTCGCGACGAACAACCTCACAATATACAATCTCCAGAACCCACCACGTATACTCTTTCACTTTCTCTCCTCGATTGTGCATCCAGAACGCTCGTGTCCACGCAATCGGAGAATATCTTGCTCAACTTCTCACTCGCCGCCCTCCACATGCGCATTTTACTTAACGTGAGTACCTTTGCCTCTCTCTTCCGAATCTTCTCAAATCGACCGCGATTAGGGCCACGCTGATATACCCGACAAACAAGATTTATTCACAGCCTTGGCCCAGTCAGTACCAGCGTCTCAATTTCACCTCGTCGATCTCACGTGTCTCCGCAGAAACTCACGTTATTCCCCCGGCCTCGCTGAGGCAAACCGTCAACCCGACCATTGGAGAGTCATTTTGAACATGAATCCTGCAAGTCTCAAAGCTCCACTACATCTTTCATTGGCCGTATCCCCCATATTTCTCTTTAGTCCTCTACCCATCACAACATATAGCATCAACCGAGGTCAAATATTTAAGGTTAGCGCTCGTCATGCTTTTGAGTGATATACGCTATGCTCATCGACGTCTAGACCTGGGTATCCTTTGGTTGTGCAAGGCCGAACGATATCTTGCAAGTGGAGGAACGTATTTGGAATCTTCTGATCGACCTGGCACAGCACGTGTACACGACCGCTCAGATCAAGTCGTTCATTGCCACATTGCTCGACAGTATCACATTCTCAACAGATAGTCCAACCTCATACAACTGGTTTACAACTCGTGAGTCTCAATTTTCCTGCGTGATTCATCCTCCTTACGCTCCTTCAGAACTTGTCGTCCGTCCCCCTCTCTCTCTTGTCCCTGCAGCCTCTGTCATCCCCGTCATTTCATCTCAACAACCACCTTCTGGCTATCCCAAAACCACAACCACCCAACTTGGGGTACAGCATTCTCCTCCCGGTAATAATATGCTCGTACCATCCAATTCGCGGGAACCTGCCGCCCAGACTGCCGAACCCCCGTCTCCACCATCCCCTCGTCCAACAGCTCAGCAGGACGTTCTCCTGTCTACCCCACGGCAAACCCCGCCAACCCAGCATAACGACGACGGCGAGACCACATCACCTACCCAAGTTCGCCTTCCGACGCCTGAGCAGGACCTCATCATGTCTCCGCCTCAACATCGTCCTGGATACCAAACCCCGCCACCTGATGAAGACTGTGGCTCCAACGTCCTGACGCCTCTCAGAGATCGGGGACGGAAACGTAGACGACAACAATCGGATCTAACGTCTCCGTCTTCCCAAATCCGCTCACCCACCCCCACAGCTCCTAACCTTCAACCATCAAGTCAGGCTGAGCAACCTGCCGTGTCTCCCAATCAAGGAAACCGTAACGACCAAGCTGTGGTCAGGGAACTTCGTAAACGCAAAGGAGTTTCAAATCCTCCTGCAGGCGAGCCGAAACCGAAGAAATCCAAGGCGAGAGGGTTCTTTTTCTCCCCCAACTTATAACTTATGTTTCACCGCCGCAGGTCCCTGTCGCTGCCTCAACGAGACCCGCAAAGAAACCGTCTGGCAAGGTATTATTTCCTTTCATGTATCAATACGAAATTCTCAACGGCCATTATTCAAGCGTCGTAAAGGTACGAAACGGAAAGCATCAGTGAGTTTATTATCTAATTCCTCGACCGCATTCCATGGTAACACATCGAAGTCCCGTCAAGGACAAGCTCCTCAAATACAAGATGACTCTGGCGCCCCTTCACAACCTTTCTTCATGAAGGGTGACATCAAGCTGATCATAAAAGTCGAACCCGACAATGTCAGTATCACCATCGTCTTCGTAGATTCACCCCTCCCTCACTCATAGTCACTTCAGCGTTTATTACCAACGACTTTTTTAACCACTTGTCCACAACCCCTGCGAAAACTGATTTCAGATCCATTAAAAGTTCGTGATCATGAGCAACACCTGCTCACCATAACGGCAATGCCACATGTCAGTCTTTTCCCTCCTGTTCAATTCCTACCCTAAGTCCCCTCCAGAGCGAGGACGTCGAACGCATCATCTCAATGTTGGCGAAGGATAATGCTGCGACATCTGCCGTCCACACTCTGACATCTGCCGTCCACACGCTGACGCGCGCAGAGTTCACGAAAGCCAAGCACGAATTGATGAATATCTTTCGTCACAAACACATCGTAATCCATAATCAGTATCCAGTGGATTACGAGTTTGACGCATACGGAATGGAAACTTTGGTGCGACCTGGATCCAAGATACGAATTGACGGTTCGTTCTTCTTGTCTCTCTTCGTTTCCGGCCATTCACTCTGCTTTCACAGATCAATCTACTGGCTGTGTCGGTGTTGGCTTATCCTCCGACTTTGTTGCCTCGCACGCTGGCGAGAGCAGCATCCTTTATTCAAGCGACTTCCCCATGGCAGATGGCCAATCCCCAAGCATATATATATCTACAGACGCATACGCCTCTACCAACCGCGAAGCACGATACCCTCGTTCTTACCCTGTCGAGGCTATGCGATGGGGTCTATGTGGTACTCAATGGGCGTATCATTCGTTGTCCGTGGAACCTGATGGCATGGCGCTGCGATTACATGTCGTTTGCGGTCAGCTCATTCTCTTTATTCCCCGAGCTCTCCCTCCAGCACATGAAAACCCTACCGCCTCTTCCCCGCCCTCTGAGTCACCATCCTTCTTGTTTTCCCCCAAGGACCTCATCGATTTGTCCAACTGGGACTTCACTCGAGGATTGCCCAAACGTCCTTCATTCGAGGCTGTGTTATTACCAGCAGGATCCGAAATGTAAGATTCCTCTTTCCTATGTGCAAAGTTATACTCATTCTTTTATAGCTATCTTCAACCCCTCACGCCCTATTTCCTTTTAACGGCATCCTCCACTATATGTCATGCTAGCTACCTCGTATCTGCTGGCACCATCCAGCGCACGGTCGCTGGGATGTATAATTCCTTCGTTGTGCAGCATCCTACCAACCACACCTTCTCGAAACCTGAATTCCACTATGCTATTCGCCTTACCCTCTGGCACTGGTACCAGTACCTCGTAGCCTCGCCATCACCTTCAATGCACATACCCGATCTCACGAAAATGGAAGGGGTTGTTGACCTCTTCTCGCTCATCAACCTTGCCGAACTTACCACCCTCATCTACCGCCCCACCTATCTAGACCTATCGTCTAACACCTTCGAGACCTGCCTCGGGTTCATTGAGGCCAGACGAGTCGCTCGTCTCATCTTGAAGTGGTTCAACGCGTCTTATCGCATCCATTGCACTAACTATATCACCAACGCCGAACGACCACACCGTGTCCAGGATATCTTTGAGCATTTCCTTGGGTGCCAGGCTCACGCTATTCACTCTGGACTCCAGCTCAGTCCGGACTGTGATGTGGAGGATCTCCCTTTTCAGTTCATGAGCCACCTTGAAGTTCAGTTTCCCGATAACGAAATCTTTTGGGAACCTTTCGGCAGGGGGGAGGGACTATGGTCATACGATTTTCCGCACCCACTCGACAAGATGCGAGTCGAGCCAATCTTAAATCCCAGTAAGTTTTCCCTCGTCCGACGTCTACAAAAGTCTCATTACCCTTGCGTAGCCTTCGACTTGAACCACTTCATATCGACGATTGATGGAAATACTCCCCTTGACACCCCCTGGGCGGAGGCACTTGGGATAAACCTGGCCTTACTTCATCCTCGTAGTTCTACTCAGTCGTGACGCAGACGTTTTACTCGTTTTCACTCGCCTGGCACCGCACTTTTTTTGTATATTGAATACTTCATTGAAATTGACGCCCTGATTTTAGTGTGTGACACTTTGTGTATCCCTGTGTTGCTAGAGCCTCGATGAGAAATGTACCGAAGCGCACTAAGATTCTATGAGACTGATTCTCTGTGCGAAACACAAGGTCCTTAACGAGGTCAATAGGCTGAAGCGCCGGCCAAGAGTGCGGGCGTCTGGGAAGGTCGGGAGAAAGGGCGTGTCGGGAATTACCAGAAACGGCCTTGCCTTCAAATTTTGAAGGACGGAGAGTTGTCAGGGGACCAATTGGTCAATTCTGAGAACGTTGCAATACCGTATAATATATTGAAGATGTACTAAGGGGACACCTGACTATAAATCCACCAGTTCGAAGTAGTTCGGGGTTATCTCAACAAGTCGACCACTTTCCTCGTCAGATGCTTCTTCAACTATCGTAACCGAATCAGCAGCGCGTTAAATCAGGAATAGTGAATTAATTACCCCAGTTCTCGAGAGTTCGGCCGTCGATATCTCCCACCAACTTGGAGTCGAATTTAGTAGTAAGTCGTTCATTATACTTGTATGCTTTGGGGCCACAGAGTGGAAGCCATCGAGCAACCTTCATGAAGTCACTGAGGGCCTTGATGGCATTACCAGCCTCTTCCAAAGTCACTCGACCATCTTCGACGATAGCTAGAGTGAAGTAGTTAGCCAAATCAAATCGCAAGGTTTGACCAGGCGGCTTACGCTCCATCGCCCTCTCAAGATCCTCTTCAACCTTTTGTAATCTGCCCACTGCCTTGCCATGAGCCTTTCTAAATCCCTCCAGCACGAAGTCGACGATTTGAGAGGCGGGAGCTGGGCCATCGAGCAGAAATGCCGCAGAATGTCGAGTAACGGGTCCGAAGAAATCTGCAACTTGCTCTTCAATATCGTCACTGCGAACTGCGGTAAAGTCGGGTAAATCATGCGTGTTTTGAGCCTCCATCAGTTGTATGGGGTGGCGCCCCGCCTTGAACATAAGATTGTGAACAAATTTGTTGACCCGTGGCCCAATCTCCCGTTGAAACACCTCTGTCCACGCAAGTCGACCCGCAACACAACCACTTCCCGACTGGAGAAAATGGACATTTTCTTCGTATGAGTTGGGCCTCATATATACTCGTAACTTTCCGATGGCTCTAGCTTCATCATCTTTCCATCCCACTGGTGTATTGGTTTCTGACGGGGCACATGAAAGACCAAGAGATTTGAGGACGCCGGGATCGTCGATGGCACTGCGATCGAGGTGAAAGTAGGTGAAGAGGAGGGCACCAATGACCTCGGGGTACTGGGGTGGGGAAGAACTCATAGCGAAGAGGGACGGGTGGCTCGGAGAGTGAGACTTCAGTTTATAAGTCACGACAAGAGCAGAAATCCGAGAGTCAAGTTCTAAGTGGTAAGCACTGAACTACGGAAAAGTTGTCAGCGACGACCAGGAAATTTGAAACGAGAAAAGAAGACAGACCGAGTATAACCTTGGTCTGAGAAGCGACTTGAAAGTGAAGAATACGAGGCGGACTCACCGCTTCTTATACCAAGGATTAGGAGAAATACTGCATTTTTCAATCGTTGATATAAAACGACACCTGTCGCCGTAGCACCTGTCGAGTAAGGTGCATAGGCTCAGCGGCCTCGTGCAAAGTCGGGCCTGAGGGTTCCTTCTACTCGCCAAACTTAGGAATTGAACTTGTTCGTGGATTGAGAGGACGCACAGGTGATTTGAACGAATCGAATTGAAAAGGAAATGATGATGGCACTGGCACAAATGTCCAATAGTGTTTAACGTTTAACTCACGCACATTGCTTCGAGGCTGAAGGTTTGAGTTCGAGGAACCTTTCTGCTAAATTTATCCGTTGAATGTATGGCTAGCCCCTGTGCGTGAGTAGCGCTCTATCGCCGAGCTATCTATCTCACCAGCTATTTGATCAACATCGCGACATCAACCCGGTTTACACACGCGGCAATGCAGCTCGAACTTGGAGCGAATCCCCTAAGTCGACTTGGTTTTGAACTTACCACCGACGTAGCACGGGCGTCTGAGAAGGTCGGTTGAATAAGGTGATGGAGGTGGTGAAGCTTTGACTTCGAAAAGACAGGTCACCATTTAGTTTCTGGGAATCACCGGCGCTCATTTCCGTCACCGATTCAGCACTGCCGTTCTAGTCTCAAAATTGAAAGCTGACTTAGCATCGTTTGCAATACGTACTGCATATCTACGGGAGTCTGACTAACTACGCAGTGTTAAGATAAGAATGCAAGATCACGACTGAGGATGGCAAAGCGCCGAGTACGCTCTTCAGCAGATCCTATCTCCAGGAGGTCTTCATCACCTGCCGCAATCAAATCAGCAAAGAGTCAACTTAGCAATAGTGAATGACTTACCAACTTCTTCGCCATATAGTTCGAGGGTCCCCTCGTCTATATCTCTCACAAGCCCTAAATCGACTTTGGTGTTGACGAGATCCGCATACTCGGAAAATTTCGGTGCGTAGAGCGGAAGGCATCGAGCTATCTTCTCGAACTTATGGAGGACTTCAATGGCGAAGTTAGCCTCTTCGTTGGAGACTACACCGACTCTGAAGATAGCTAGGGCGAAGTAATCAGTCGAATCACAATCCTATGGAACAACTTACGCTCCATTGCCTTGTCAAGCTTCTCTGAGGCCTGTTGCACTGCGCGACTAGCTCTGCCGTGATCCTTTCTAAAATTCTCCAGCACGAAATCGACGATTTTGGAGGCAGGAGACGGAGGATCAGCAAACCATGACGCAAAGAGTCCAGTGCTCGGTCCGAACAAATCTCCAACTTGCTCTTCAAGCTCCTTGCCGCGAACTTGTGCGAAATCGGGTAAATCGTGTGTGTCCTCGGCGTCCATCAGTTGTACGGGGTGGCGCCCAGATTTGAACAGAAGGTCGTGGACAGACTTGCTGATCCGCTTTCCAATATCCCGTCTAAACACGTCCTCCCACGCAATTCGACCTGCAATGCAGTCATCTCCCGACTGAAGAAAGTCGACATTTGTCGGATATGTCCCGCGCCTCATGCGTTCTCGCAACCTTCCAACAGATTTCGCATCGCCGTCTGTCCATCCCATTGGCGTATTGGTTACTGACGGGGCACAGGAAAGATCAAGGAATTTGAGGAGGTTGGGGTCATCCATGGCAGTGGAGTAGGGGCGAAAGTAGGTGAAGAGGAGGGCACCAACGACATCAGAGTAGCGGGGCTCCATAACCAGAAGTAACGGACGAGTATTCACCACTAGCCGACAGATATTATGGAGAGGGTTGCTTGGAACAAGACTTGGGCACCACCGAAGGATGGACTGCCGTCCATCAGTCAAAGCGAGACGGAAGGCAGACAAAGAACACAAACCAGTGACCCGTCGTCAAAAAAGGGCGAGAAATGAGTTTCTCTCTTCCGAGAAGGAAATTGAGAGGGGAGAATACGAGGTGACTTTTCAGCCTCTTAAACCAAGAATTAGATCGATACCGTACTTTCAAATTGTTAATCCATTATTGATAATCGAACTTGGACCGGATCAGAAAAGTTGAAGGTAGCAAAGGTACTGGGAGTTTCGGTGGCAGTAGTTTTTAGGGCGACTTACCTGTGCGCAAACCTAAGTTACTTTGGCGTGTACTCGGAGAAACCTTGTCTGACTTCAGCGCCCAAAATAGAACCTCTGAAGCGCTGGCCAGTGCCACGGGCGTCTGGGAAGGTCGCGTCGGGGGAGGGTTAATTAGCGGGGTCGGGAATTACCAAAAGCGGCGCCTAAGAAAATTGCTTCAAACCCTAGGCTCAAACTTGAACCAAGACTTGAACCACCACGACCATACTTCTTTCCACTACCCGTGCTGGCACCCGAACAGTTGTAGATTCTCTGGTCACGCCGAGCATCGAAAGCTGTTAAATGGGATGCGCTTTGAACCAGCATGCCGCATCTGCTTTCCAAATTTTCTGCACGCTGGTTCACTCTTGCCGGTTATGGCCGTGGGCCCGTGGGGCGACAATATGCTTCCAGATACATTAGGTAAGCCCCTCGTGTCGGCCTCTCCCCTGCTCAGCGCTCAGTACTCAGTACTCAGTGCTCACTCCTCCGCTGTACGGCGCTCAGTTTTCCGCATGTTCAAATCCTCGGGATGCTAGACTGGCAGTGCAGAACACCTGCTGAGTTTTTTGCGGGGCCTTTGGGCGCGCGGTACGTTTACCTTTTTGAGCAGCACCCTTGTAAATTCAACAAATTCAAGCGCAGGACTTCGCCTGAACCAAGGCACCCGTCGTTCTCCACCTTAGCTGGTGGTGAACGTTCGCTATCCGGTTCTGCAACTAAACCGAAGGCGATTGCCCAAACTTCAGCGCAACTTTTCGGCTTCTCCAGATGCGGGCGCTTGAAGCATCCGCAGTCGACTCTCCAGCACCTCCCGTTCCGTCAATTCATTCGAACAGATTGTTCAGGAGGCATGGGACAGACGGCGCCAGAAAGAGTCATACCATCATCGTCGTCTGCGCCCGCCACACCCGTTTCCCCCAATCGTCCTCGTTCCATCTCCCACTCACCATTACCAAGTCCCATCATTGCCCCTCCCTCCTACATGAACCTCCCCCACCGAAGTAGCTCTACTTCGAGCGCTCCTTCCTCGTCAAATGTTCGACGAAAATTAGCGTCAACATATCGGAAACCACCATCCACCTACCTCCTCAATTCTTCCTTCGTTCTCACCCTATTCCGCTCCTTCCTCACCGCTGGTTTTTGGTTTTCCTCCTCCCTCCTCGTCCCACCCAGTTAGATCAGGTTCACGGCCAGGCACAGGGGCCAAGCCTTAGTGCGCTCGCTTCATCCCCAACAGGTTCACCCTCCTCGTTCTCTTCCCATCAACGTCAACGAAACCACCAACACGGCGAACCTCTTTCCCTTTCACCACCCGTTCCGTTTCCCACTACAAAGTGTCCTCCTCACCTTCAACTGAAGGATGGTGACACACCCCAGAATTCGAACACGCGTTCTGTTGTTCTTATGAATGACGTCGCGATTTCCCCTTCTTCGTCATCGAAGTTTCATCCAGGTGGTGGTGTCCACGTTAACACCGAGATCTATGGTTCTCCTGGCTAGTCTCAAGCACCTGCACCACCACCATAGTCCATTGAACGCGCCCAACCTCAACACCCCTGTGCGTTTCGACTTCGACTCATCATCACGGCTACGGTGCGGGTTTACGTCCCCCGTCAAACAAAAAGTCATCAACGTCGTCGTCGTTTGGGGCCTCACCTCATGGAAGTCCATTGCCGTCGCCTAGCTTTCGTGATAATGTGAATGGGGGTTGGAATGGTGGAAATGCGAGTCGTGGGTCAAGCCGCAGTCGTCTTGGAGGTTCTGAAAGAGAATTCTCTCGTGAACGAGAGCGGGAAGGTCAGGGGGAGAGAGAAAAGGTTTCGACGACGACTGGGAGGATTATGGAAGCTTATAAGAATCGGAAGAAAGTACAAGTGATGGGGGAAACCGGGGGAAGCAAATCACCGTATGGTGGTCTTGCGTCTGGTTAGTTTCTTTCTCTTTCTTCCTCTCTTTCGTTTTGCCCTTTTCCGTTTCGCTTTTATCTTTCATTTACGGCGACATCGACTATGTCTCCGATAACATTTTGTTATCGTCTTCTTGGGCTTCGTTATCGCTCTTGCCATTCATTTCCGTCTCTTTTCGTCATCGTCTCGAATCATAACTAATGCTTTCATTTCGTTTCTCTAGACGACCCGCTGTCGCTCACAACCTCCCCCAAACATAGTACCTTCGACGACACCAATGAGAAGCTTCGCCGTCCCATCAATCCCAGCAATACACACTACGTCCCATACTCGCCGTACCGCACCCACCATCTCCTCCTCTCAGCAAAGTATAACGTCGCACACCACCAAGCCGCCACCGAACCCCGACCTTCGGCGTCTCATAACTATGAACAGGTTCTGGAAGTTGACTTCCTACCGCCAAGAACTGTTTTGGGGAGCACTAGTGGACGTGTCGTTGCTGTTGGAGGACCCGAAGACTGATGGAGTGACGTTGGCTTCGCCCCCTCCAACTCCTCGCCAGAGGAAAGAAGGAGAAGAACCACCCCCACACCCATCCTCCATAATCACGCTGAAGTCGAGGGTGAGGATTCGGGAAGTAATGACGGACATCTTACCCGTCGGTACGTTGCTGGTAGAAGGGGTCGAGTGGTGGTGGTGTTGAGCATGTGAAGGAACCGTCGGAAAGGTCGGAAAAACCTGGGGGTTGATGAGTCGGAATATAGGTCGAGCGCGGACGGAAACAGAACCATCCAGCACCAACACGACAGATACGCTGGCGACGACGAAGACGTCGGGTATTGGGAAGTTGACGAGGAAACTTAGTGGAGGACTGGGCGTTGCCGCTGGTGGATCTTCGACTTCGATTTCTTCGGTATCTGTCGAAGGTCGACGTACAGATGCGTATGGTGGAATCGTCGTTATTCGTCAAACGACAACGATGATAGCTTGGTCGTTCAAGTTTACAGAACGACTGGGAGACGGAAACCTTCTTCAAGAACTTCGAAAGGAGTTAGGAGTGTTGAAGGACGATAAAGACCGGATAGGGACACCCACCACAGCAAAGCTCACGTCGACACCGACTCCGCCCTCGTCGTTGTCAAAACCACTAAAATCTTCGCACCTACTGCACCTGTGACGACCACTCGCGAACAGGAACGCGACGCAGTAGCCCCTTAGCGTCTACCACAAACAAGGCGGGTGTTGGGGCTGTGTCTGAGGAAGGGAGGGGGTTGAAGTCGAGGAGTTCGTCTAGCGGTGGGCCAAGCCCGACAACCACCACTTCGTCAAGTCGAAGTCAAGGACAAGGACCTCGAACTGCAAGCGGCCGGAAGCCTTCAAGACCGGAGGCTCCTGTTGCCATTCTCTCGCAGCAAGTGCTGTCGACGGGACGTGGGTTGATAAGTGTTTTTGGTGGTTCGTCGGGCAAGGGTACGTTGTTTTCTATTTCCTTGTCCTTTTTCTTTCGTTTCTCTCGTCGAGTTCACCGTTCTTTTTCCCTATAACCCTCAAATATCGTTTTCTTTTATTCAACCTTTCCCTTTCGTGTTACTAATCACATGTTCACCGCTCTAGCATCCCCCTCTCCCATATCAAGTTGCTGTTGGAAGATCGTCTGCGCCAACTCACGCGATGGCTGCGAACTTGAATGCTTCTTTTTAACTTCCCTTGCGCCCGCTGCACTTACATTTCACTTTTAATGGCGCCTTTCTTTTGTCTCGTTGCAGCTATTTCCAGTCGAACTTCATACACCTTTCCCGCTCTCTGTTTTATTAACCAGTTTCGTTACTGAGAAATATATGCAGATTTGATACGTGATGCAAGCTACAAGTTTAAAATTCGAATGAAGCGAGAAAATGTGAAGTTGTCAGGCGGTGAATGCCCCCATTTCCTTCAGCGCATGAGGTGCGCGTACCTGACTCCTCGGAAGGCCGTAGTTTTGGCGCATTAGAGAGTTTGTAGGGTGTTGATTGGCCAAATGTTTCTGAGTAGCTGCGCGTATATTGTCCGCAAGACCGTATATTTAGTCAATGTACCAAGGTCACACTAACTACAATTCACCAGGATCAAGTTCCCGTTCGAAGTGGTTCTTGTATATCTCAACAAGCTGACTGATCTCTTCGCTAGACGCTACCACGCGTTCTTCAACTATCACAATCGAATTAGTAAAGCGCTAACAAAGCAATTGTGAATGATTTACCAATATCCTCGTCATATGGTTCGAGAGTCAGGTCCTCTTTCACTAACCCTGAGTTGAATTTATCGTTAAGTAGGTTGATGTACTTGCATGCTTTCGAGAGGCAGAGCGGAAGCCACCGAGCAATCTTCATGAAGGCACTGAGAATGTCGACGACGCGGTCAAACTCTTCGGAAGACACTATACCGTCTCCGAAGACAGCTAGGGTGAAGTTGTTAGGGAAATCCCATCGCAAAATTTGACCAGGCGGCTTACGCTCCATTGCCTTCTCAAGATTCTCCTCAACCTCCTGTAAGCTGCGCGACGCTCTGCCGTGACCCCTTCTAAATTCC
>ML208663.1:0-29492 GCA_004369065.1 Pluteus cervinus
AGTATACTTGAAGAAACTGCCGAATTACCTGGCCTTACACTGGCAACCAATTGCGAAAAAGACATAAAATCTCTACTATTCTCAATATCCTCCTCCCCAATCTTGTATGTCATATCAGGGAGTATTTTCTAAGAAACCACTGAATTGCTGGCCTAATGCTGGCTCTCACCTAAACCAGGATATTTCTCAGTATTTTCCTCCCCACTCCTGCATGTCGTATCAGGGAGTATGTTTTAAGAAATTGCTGAATTACCTGGCCTTACACTGCCCTTCACCTGAACCGGTCGCAAAAAAGACATAGAATGTCATGCCTGGTGTTGGAAAGACAGGTTCTAACATCGTTTGAGACGATGTTGGTAGTCGGGAAGCCAAAAAAAGACTAAAAACGAATAATCAGTAAGTTATGAATGCTATCGAGTCATAATGGAGACTTACCATGACCGTAGAGGCCATCAAAGGTGAGTGGGTGGTGGTGCATTCACCATTCACCAAACCGATGCTTCGGAGTCTATGAGTAGCCGGTAAGTGTCTTATTTCGATCAACACGCAGAGAGACGCTTACCAGAGCAGCCAGGGAGAGATGGAGCGACTTAGAGCTGGATGGTGAAGGCGAACGGGGAGGCCGCGTAAGCCTCCCACGTGGTGAGTACAGCCACGGACCTGATCGGGAGATTGACTTTGCATCACGATCAGGCTGCAATCGGAATGAATCTAGATCGGATATTTCATGATAGATGTCCTTTCATTGGATGAGATTACCAGTTACCGGGGCTCCTAGAAGCCCGTGTAACCAAGCCAAATCATGCATAAATTGCACCTGAAGGAGCCAGGCCTCCAAGAGGCCTGATCAGATCAGGCACACAATAGGATATAAGTCAGATTATATTTGATTGAACTTGTATTAGCATCACCAGCAGTAGGGCCTCCAGGAGACCCAGAAATCCGCAAGCCTGTCCTCTGCTACAAAGTTGAATCACCTTATTCTCTTGTTTTTATTGTGCTTTTGTTGAGCATACTACAAATTCTGATATTATTCAGCTTTAGTTCCTCTAGTGCTCCATCTAGCAGGCTTTACATGTAGATAGTGAAGTAGTGGTTTGTGACACCACTCTGGCAGAGTCACATTCAGTCCTCATGCTGCACTGTTGGGCATGTTCCAATGGGGCTCTTGGAGTCCCACTTCAGAGATGTTCAACTCACGGAATTCATGTGATTTAACTTTTTACCCACATCTGTAAGTTGTTACACAGCCCATGCAGGCTTCCAGGAGGCCTGTCATTCATGAGATCTCTCTCTCCTGCATCTATCCAACAGCACTCCACCTATACAGGGCTCCAAGAAGCCTGCTGCAGTGCTGTTAGAATATTCAACTAACAAAACTTTCAATTTAACCTTTTACCCACATCAGCTGTAAGTTGTTACACAGACCATACAGGCTTTCAGGAGGCTTGTCATCCATGAGATCTCTCTCTCCTGAATCTATCTAGCAGCATTCCACCTATACGGGGCTCCAAGAAGCCCCTTGTAAGAATATTCAACTAACAAACCTTCCAATTTGCAAGTCTCTCTTCAGCTCATTGTCTTACATGCATAGTCTGCAAATCATAGTCCATATTCTTATGGTAATTGCCAGTCTTTACACCTGTCTGCTGCATCTCTGTGCTGTATATTATATTTAAAGACTTTCTACTTTGTTACCAACTTGCTATCGATGTTCTGTAGCCTTTGGAGCCTTTTTGCAGTGCTTAGTCATAGCATTGAATGTGGGAATAGGCCAGAATAAACCCTAGCCTAGGGTTTGACCCTCTTAGGTTTTGCCCATCCAAGTGGATTCACCTCCTTATAACCCATGATGCGTTTCACTCTTCCTTGCTTCGCATACACGTCCCCAATGATGACAGGTTATTCCCGGGAAGGTCTGATGACCAGGTCGCCGACTTCGAAGAGAAAGAATACGAGTGGGCTGTAGACCGAATTATCAGCCACTCAGGAGCTCGGACCAGCGCCTCCTTCGAAGTTAGATGGAAATCAGGCGATACCACCTGGCTGTCGTATGAAGAGGTATCACACCTCAATATCTTACCATCTTACTTTGATACCCTAGGTATTAGCGATGTTTCGGAACTCCTGACGGGCTCTGGAACACCTCCAACGGATGATCCTCAAGTTTATTTGGGTGCTATCGCGTTTACGGTCGAGAACGGACAGGGGTTCGAGGTTGACGAGTTTAAAACCGCTAAGGCGGAGGTTGCTAAGTCCCTCATTCAAACTTATCCAACTTTAACTCTCTTCGTCTTATCCAACCTTGCATTACTGCTCTATTTTAGCATCATGCCGTTCCCTTACACTGCTTATCAGGCTCGCCACGGTTTTGCTGCGCCCCCACCAGCTTGTCACCACCCTCGTATCAGACGAGATCCCGGAGATCTCTTTGTCGTTACTGGCGCATTTTCTAACAGAGAGGTCGTCTATAGCGCGAAGCTTGTCCAGCACTTCTTTGCTAGGGACCTGGAAATTCAGGGGTGTCCCTTAGACGATGAAGGTCATCCCATCGTCACTACTCCTGATATTGGCGGCTATGACGAGTTCGCCAGCTTGTTTAACAACGAGGATTGCCCGTTCCACCTTGCCTATTTCGACGATGATACTCGTTATTGGAAGGTCTTGGCAGGAAAATCCCCTCCAAGCTACTTCATGGACACTACGCCCACTGTCCCCGACGAGATCAGCCGTTCTGCTCGTCGCGTCAAGCGCCCCACTCGAAGGGGACCTCCTGATGATTCAGACTTCAGTAGAGGGCCTGCTCGTCGGCATCCTAGCTCCTCTGGGAGTTCCCGCAGATCCTCGTCCACCCCCGACCGTCTTTCGGAGGCTCCCCCTTCGTACTTCCGTGCTATCACCACTCGCCCGGATCCCGACACCCCTTCCCTCGTCCAACGTATCACTTTGGCCGCTCGCGATGTTGTTAGTACTCCTCCCCCACCCTTGGGCTCTATGCACGATGTGCTAGGTGACTTGCACTTCCACAAGTCCGTAGCCTCGGAGGATAATAGTCTCGCCTCTCGTATTGGAGGACTCTCCGTCGTGGTTCCTGATGAATCTATGGAGGAGGACGGCCCCGGTATCACTCGCGAAGAATGGAACAGGTTGCATGATGAGCACGGCGATGAGCTCATCTCTCTCTTCGGCGATGACGACTGAAGACTGCTAGGGCAGTCTGGGGGGGGGTATGTAACGGCCCGCCGAGCGGACAGTTACCCTTCATGTTTTCCTTAGTTGGTTGCTGAGCCGTTGACCGTCTCTCAACTGCGTCGTGATCGTAGTAAGGTCAGGGACCTCTACCATCTATTACTTGCTCATTGCACGGCCTCGACGGCCTGTTACCATAGTGTTCTTTATCTACTTAGTTACTAGTTTTACTCTGTCCCCGTAGTATAAAAGCTAGCAGTTCTCATGTACTCAGGACCGACGACTTTGGAATACACATAGAGTTAAGCCACTTCTATCGCGGTGTTCGATCCCTCTCTTAACGTGTGCCCTCACCGCTGTTTGATACACGCTGACGTCACACCCAGGCCCAACCAACCACCAGACCCCCGGTAGCCGATTTTGATCCCGGCACCCCCTTGGGGGTGAGCATGCATTCGTTCGTTTTTTTTTCCTTTCCTTTTCTTTCTTTTTTCTTCCTTCGGTTCCATTTCATTTTAGTGGTCTCTCTCCTCTCCACTCGTTCCCGGTCCCCCTGGTGCACCTATCCCACCCCCCCGTGTTGACTAGGGCTGTGGGAGGCTGCGATGATGGCGAAAATGGAAGGCGATATCGACTAACGCCCCGGGGACGACCTCCTCCCAGGTGCTCTTGTCGACATCTCCATTTTCGCCATTGGATTTGCCCCAAGAACGAGTGTGATGTATTTGAGACCTGGTTCAGATCGTTCTCGTGACAGACCTCACCAACATGGTCTCCAATGGCATGCAGTTTCGAAGAACTGTAGCTAGTAGCATTTGATTCAAAACTATGTATAATTGATACAGTACACGAAAATCTAATCACGACGACTACAAATAAAGTATCTACAGAACCCAAAAAAAGTCGTTGAATGAGGGGTGAGTATAACTAACTAGATATGCAAATTAAGTACGAAGTATCATGTTAAAAACTATGACGAGAGGGTCTCCTTCCACCGACTGACAGTCTCCGTCTCGTCCTTGAACACCTCGAGCAACACCTCCTTCACGTTCTCCACGTAAACGAACCGAATCCCAGTCTTGACGCTCTCCGGCACGTTCTCCTCAATATCGGCACGGTTGGCAGCCGGGGCGATAATAGTCTTGATACCCGCACGATGTGCTGCAAGGATCTTCTCCTTCAACCCACCGACAGGGAGGACTTGGCCCACTAGCGAAATTTCTCCAGTCATAGCTATAAAGATTGCCTTAGTAAACGAGCAAGAGTATGATGACGAGCACGTACCAATATCGGGATTGATTCGAACACCCTTGAACAACGAGACGAACGCCGACAAGATAGCCGTACCCGCACTGGGTCCCTCCTTCCCGATACTCCCTTCTGGCATATGAACATGAATGTCTCGTTCCGTTAGGAACTGCTCCGACGCCGACGACGTGATACCCAACTCGTACGCATGACTCTTCACCCACGACAGCCCAATCTGCGCACTCTCCCGAATAACCTCCCCGAGTTTTCCCGTAAGTTGAAGTCCACCCTTACCAGGCATACTCTGCGTAAACGAGGATCAGCGTCGTCACGAAAAACCATTGAAAAGGTACCACATACCATAGCCTCAACAGGCATAACCGCACCACTCCCATTCCCGAGGTATCCAAGCCCAGTACTAACACCAGGTGGAGGTGGCGTAGCGTACATCCTATCCTTCTGGTACACCGGCGGTCCAACATAATCCTTCAACGTCTCCGGCGTGATTCGAACCTTTACTTCGGATGGGATAGGCATCGGTTTACGCTGCTGGGTCGTCGTTAGCTTCTCTTCAGATGTGGGCTGGGGATCTGGATTGACTTCCGACTCATTCGGTAGCGGCTCTTGAGATTCAACGGAACTTGTCGTTGTCGTTGACGTTGATTCTGGGGAGGTGGTTGACGTTGACGTTGACTCCCCGGTGGTGGTTATTGAAGACGTCGAAGGTGAAGAAGAGTCATTCGACTCCGACTCCAATGCGGTGGTGGTGACCGTTGGTTCGGGGAAGGTATCTTCGCCAAGATCTTGAACGAGCTTCAGCGCAGCTTTACGATAGATCTAAGAAATTATCGGCACAAGGAAAGTAGAGTTATAGTCGTAATAGCACATACCTTATCAATATGCTTCTTCAAGTTCCGCACCCCACTCTCCCGACAATAATACTTGATGAGAACATCAACCGCCTCCCGGTCAAGCTCAACATCAGCATCCTTCAACCCCGACGCGTCCTTCGCTTGAGGTCCGAGGTACTTCTGGGCGATGACAGCTTTCTCCTCCGAGACGTATCCGCTGACTTCGAGAACCTCCATACGGTCGAGGAGGGGTGCGGGTATTGTGTCGAGGTTGTTAGCTGGAAACGTGATGGTTAGGGAAGATGTTAGACGGCAAAAAGGTGGCGAACTTACCAGTACATACGAACAATACGCGTGACAAGTCGACGGGGACGTCCATACTGCATAGCAATGAGATGAAGACAACGAAAGATGAGGGTATAGACTTACTAGTGATCGAGGAAACTGTTGTTCTGTTCGGGGTCCAACATCTCCAACAGCGCGCTAGCGGGATCCCCGTTGATACCACGACCAATCTTGTCGACTTCGTCGATGAGAACCAGAGGGTTCTCGGTCCCAACACGTTTCAGTGCTTGAATGATCTTGCCAGGTAACGCACTATACGAAAAGGTTCAACTACGAACGAAGAAAACGGCAAGAGAAAAACACATACCCAACATAAGTTCGACGATGTCCCTTAATTTCCGCAACATCCGTCAAACCACCAACCGAGAACCGGAAGAATTGACGCCCCAACGCCCGAGCGATACTCTTTCCGATACTCGTCTTCCCAACACCCGGTGGACCAGCAAGGCAAATAATCTTCCCTTCCACCGTTCCGCGTAGTTTGCCCACAGCGAGGAACTCCAAAATCCTATCCTTGACGTCCTTCAACCCGTAGTGGTCTTCGTCGAGGACCTTCTGTGCGTGAACGATTGAATAGTTCTCCGGCGTGTGTTTGCCCCAAGGAATCTACAACGTAAAACGTAAGAATCGAAAGAGAGTGCAAGAATAAAAACACACCTGTGTCAACCAATCGAGATAATTCCTCGTAACATTGGCCTCACTCGCCGCCGGCTCCAGCCCCGCCAACTTGCTGATCTCCTCGTCGAAAACCTTCCTGACACCCTCGGGCATGTTCAACGCCGCCGCCCTCTCCTTGAACTTCTCGATAAGCTTGTCCTTCCCGTCACTTTCCATCCCTAGTTCCTTCTTGATACCCTTCAACTGTTCCATGAGGTAGTACTCTCGCTGACGCTTCGCAATCTTGCTGTCAACGTCCCTCGCGAGCTTGCTTTGAAGTTGGGCGTTTATGAGTTCCTTCTTCAACACCAACAACGCCTTGCGTAGTCGATCGTCAACGGCTAACGCCTCCAAAACATCTTGTAGCTCTTGGACCTCTCCCGTCGAGACCGCAGCGGCGAAATCTGCAAGTTTGTCGGGCTCGTCGAAGACGTTGGCGGCCACCTGATTGATAGAGAAGTTGGTGATTTGGTCACGGAAGAGGGGGTTAAGTTGAGCGATATCCTTGAAGACGGAGACGATTTCCGACATGAACGCGCGTATGTACTGATCATCTTTGTTGTAGGGGAGGGTGGTCAGGTTCTCGATGTTGACAATCGAGATGTCGTGTTTGTGGAGGAACGACGTTTGAATGGGACCTATAATAGCGGGATAAACGAATGAACAAACGGAAAAGAACAAGAAACATACCTGGAGGAACAAGTTGACCATCTGGGGAAGGCGTTGAAGGCGGAGTGGGAGGAGTTACACTCTGGGTTTCACTCGCTTCTGGTACGACCACGGGACCTGCTTTGATCAAGTCCGTTATCCTTATCCTCCGATGAGGATACAGAACCGCCGTTAACCCTTCTTCGACCTCTTCACCAGCAACACCCGATGCAGGAGTAGCGTTAAAAACGCTCGTTATCTGCGCAAACACTCCCACTGGATGCACGGCGTCAATATCCGTGATAACGTCCGCGTCGACGTTCTCGTCCTTCAACAAGAAAGCGCCAAGGTATGGTTGACCTCGTTTCATCATCTCCTTGACGGCAGCGACGACGGCAGGGTTACGAATGACGACGGCCTTGTAGAACCCAGGGAAAAGAGGACGACGAGCGATGGGGAGGGCGAGCACCTGTGGGTAGTTTTCGGGAACCGATTGTTTGGCTATAGAGCCAGGGGAGGTGGGATGTGGCGGAGGTGATGGTGGAGGTGAGGGATCTTCACCACCAGCTGACGACGCCGACGAAGGATCGGACGACGAAGTGGGAGCTGCACTTGCTGGTGCTGGGTGGGAAGGCTCGTGTGACTCGGACACTTCAGGCGTTGACGACGGTGACGAGTCCTCCTGAGGATTCTCAACCGGTTTCTGGCCATCCTCCACCCCTTCTTGTCCCGATGGTGAGTCCCCTTCATCGGCTGCGTCGTCCTTACTTGCGTCATGATTCTGACCTTGCTTCGGGTTCACCCAACGCGGGGAAAGTAGGAACGACGACGGTCGCGCTAACGAGCGCGTCGACGTCGAGAACCCGTGGCCATAGACAACCGAAGCCCGTTGACGAGGTTGTAACGCAACCGCAGCCTGGTATCTCAGCACGGAGTGGGTGCATAAAGGTTGATTATGCCATGTGAGCGAGGGGCGTGTAGCGGTGTTTCTGAAGCTTTGAGAGAAACGATGCATAAAACTTTGGAGGAAAAGACGAAGAGGACGAAACCAGCGGCCAAGAAGGGGTCGTTGGCGTCGTGGAGGACGATGAGCAGGTGGGTTAGCGGGTCAACGGAATTTTTTGTGAGAATGACGGAGCACCGCGCGCTGACTCAGCGGTCTTACGCCACTAACTCCGACAGACCGATGGACCAATGGACCTCTCCGACCGACCACCAGCGCAGCAAACTTTGACCGATTCTCTTCTTCAAACTTCGACCTTCAAAATCAAATCCAATCCGTGAACCCCGTCATAGAAATGTTTCCGAGTGCGTCCTCAAGTTTTGAGCTTCGTAGATGCCTTCGAATTGAACTCGTTTTTGACTACAGGGGTAGCATGGCCGAGTCGGCATATTTCGATCGACCCACACAAAATCGAGAAGATGACCCACCGAAAGTGAACGGTAATGAACCCAGTTGAGTTTTGGGTGTATATTCCCGGCCAGTTCTCTCTCGTTGTTCCCAGTCGATCACTCGGTTCTTTGTGTATTCAAGAACGCATTTTCGAAGCGTTGAGCTCCGAAGGAATCATCACCATTCCGTCAATCCTCCCAAATCTCAGGCTTGTCTATGAAAATGGTCATTGAACATATAAAGACGACAGAAAAAGCGGATTCTTACCGGTAAGAGGTTTCCAAAGTTATCGATTGTGTTCAAGTGTATCACTCTTTTCAGACAGGCATTCTCAGAGAAATGACGAGGTGAAGATGGTAGGAAACCTTACGATAAGATCCCTCAACGAACAAGGCATTCAGGACATGTCGAATTAGCTCAAAATAAACTCTTCGGCGATTTACAAAGAAGGCTCACGACGGCGTTATACAGAAATTCGAACCTTCGATCTCCTTCCACCCACTGCGCAGACTTATCTCTCACCTTGTCAACATCCTGAATCTCGACTGGAGGTGTGGATAGGTCCAACTCCGTAGTAACCTAACGTTACGAGTGGATCCCTTCCCATCTTATCTCCGCCCACGCCTAAAAATTCGTTCCGCAGCACCTCCTACTTTGCCACGACCTGGCTTCGCATTCGTTCTTCAACACTTCATTGGTTACACAAACCGTAATTATCCCTTCTGTATAACTAACTCACATCCGCCGCTGCTCTTTGATGGACTTTGCACACTGCGGCACAGCTTTCATCTTCTTCGACTACGGTTGAAGATACGCCAAAGGGAGGAACGAGGAGGATATAGGAAGGAAAATGCTGAGTGACTCACTATCATTCTCCCCAGACGACCATGCAGCCCTTGAACTTCTCAATGACTCAATCCGTCCTCACGAACAACCGACGCGTACGTTCCATTTGATATTCTCCAATCTACGTCCCAATGTCCTCATTGACGATCAACAGCTAAAGGCGTCATCGGTCAAACCACCTGTTCCTCGATCGGAACCGGTCATGTACCCTATATCCAAAGAAAACGTTCCTCCACCACTCCCCCCTCGTCGTCTTAACCCCCTCCCTCTTTGGTCTTCCTCTGCCCCCTCAACAACGGAAGATATCGTCGACAGACTTTTAATCATCTCCGATTGTCTCGACGTCGAAGACCCGGAGTGGGTCGAGATCGACGACTGGATGGATGTCCCCGAAAACCCGACCCTCTGCGATTCCGACAGGGACAAGGGTTGGGCCACCATCGACCCCACAACCCCCTTTGTAAACCAACGTCGAGCTCGTTTGCGAAATACTATCCAACGGTTCCCTTGCCTCACCGAGTTTGGGAACCTCGGTGCTCAGGGCCTGCCTACCATTCAAGAGGGAGACGAGATCATCTCTCCCAACGTCCTCAACACGAAATCATCACCCCTCAACTTGCCCGTATCTATCGCCCAAGACGGGTTTGGACACGAGAATAAGATGGATCATGTTCCTCTCTTCGCAGCACCTACTCCCATGACTCCCATCATGTTCCTTCCAGGCTCCTGGTCGAATTACTAGGTGAAAGTGGCTTCATGGCCTTTGGCTCATGGATTTGTATCACCTCTCGAATTTTCTTCGAATACATTCATTACTTACTGCTATCGACATGCTTTCGCCTTTCTTCTCTCATCACCTGTACTGTAATACACGTAGATCGTTCATTCAGTTTCCAGTTTCCATGCGGTTTCGTTGCTTGTATAATACCCCCATACTTGATTCCCAATTATCACCCGTCGTTATTCCATCTCCGTTTGCAAACCAATCTTGGCAACATTGAAGCGAGAGGATAAGATTATAATTAGACGTGCTATTATTACAGAGAAAAAATCAACCATCATAGTCGAATTACAGATATCCTACCAATCAACACCGACAACCATACATGATCCATGATAAGAGCAAACGACGAATCCTCCCAGCACGATGACGCAGTAACACATCAAAGGAGAATCCACGAGGAGACTAAGGCGATTGACAGAAGGTACCGCGTTGATATGTTCGGTCTCCCGGTGGAGATCGCCCAGGAAGCATCAGGCGAATTCCCGTCTTCGATCACGAATACCTACAAAAAAAGTTTCGTCAGATGATAAATCAAGGTCACAGGCAACGACGAAGACAGAAAATAGGGAAGACGACCAAGGTGGCGTCTTAGAACGAACGAGAGAACCAAAAGAATACTGGAAGGAACATACCTCGCCCGTTGCATCCGAACTCACAAACAACCGCCCAAGTTGATCAAACTCGAGTCCAACGGGACGAATACACCCACTTGGACAAGCGTTCATATCAGGCGCTTGAACGACATACTCGTATCCAGTCTTGCTATCCGACTTCGCCTGAGGAACGCTATCGTCTCCAGACCAAGGAATTCTACGAAAGCGTTCGTGAACCCAGTCATAACCGCAGCCAGAAAGACGTTATACACACCTGACAACACCATACCCCGCCGGTGGCTCCCTATTCCAACTCCCATGAAACGAAACGAACGCATCGTTCGTCCAATCCCGCGTAATCCCAAACTCCGTCTCATTCCCCTTGATCCCACCGTAAAACTTGATATCCAACGGTGCGACGTGGGCTTCGAAATTTAATGCAGGTGGGACGACGTTGGTGGTATTACTACAAAACGCGTCGCTAATGCTGGCGTTGTCACTACCTGCGGTGAATTGTCCTCCAGTCGAAGGACCAGAGAAGGAGGACATATCCCAAGCGGTGTAACAGTTCCTTCGGAACTGTGAGTTGGTGGACATTCGAAAAGGGAGGGGTGACTTACGGGTAACCATAGGAAGCGCCAGAGATATTGTTGAGGTCCACGACGTTCAACTCTTCAGCTGGGTTATCCTAGACAAAGATAAGACAATGGGTAACCAAGTCGTGGTTAGACGAACCGTATGAACGTCCTTGCCATTCCACGTAACCTCATCAACACTATTCTCGACGGACCACAGCTTGTTCTTCTTGTCAAGCGTCATCCCAACCGCGTTCCGTATACCACTCGCCAATAGCTGTCCTTGGAACCAATCATATCCACCATCCGGAACCGAAGGATGCAAGGCGAATCGACGAATTTGTGCAGTTCCAGTCGCTGGATCTGCGGCTGCAGGTTCGACGTTCCCATCGGATCCACGTGAGATAATGATATGTGGGATGATTGTTGAGTTCGGCGAAGGCTGAATGACCAGAGTACGTGTGTAATGTCCTGAAGGATAGGTTATCAGACAACACTGGCACAGACTGGAAAGAAATGACGAACCTCCTTCAGGTTTTTTCATCCCCTTCACCACCGTCCTCGGGTTTCCAGAACTCACGCTCAACGAACTCGCATTATACTGATACTCCAAAACTTCACTCTCAGTGCTCACAAACAACGACGTCCCATCCAACTCAATCCCATGATTCAAATCCCCGTTCTCCAACACAACCTTTCTCTCCCAACCCATACAATCCGTCGAGTTCTTAGACGTGAGCGCAACCACTCCAACTCCAACATCGACCACCAACAAGTTCGACAAATCGTCAAACTTGATTCCTCTAGGCTTCTTCAACCCATTATACACCACATGCGCCGAAAGACCCTTCCCAACCGTCGGTTTATGAGCGAAAAGAACCGATCCTTTGGCTTGACATTGCGAATAGACAGTTTGAACCTGTAACGCAAGAGCGCCCACGAGAACGATTTTCGAGAGCATCGTAGCTCTCAACGGTCCCCCAGAAGTCGTATAAGAGGGAAGAAAAGCGAAGAATGGTGGTTACGTGGCCTCAATAGACCTGGGCGTTGGTGGCCAAGGGCCAAATGAACTGAGCCCCATCGCCAAGCCAGCCAAAGACTTTTGCGTGAGGTTTCTGACGTCAGATTCTAAAAGCGTTGGTGACCGCAAGTGGTGATACCTAAACGGTTTGAGGCCAAGGAAAAGGGCATGCTGGCAGGAAGACGAAACAAATGAGCGGAGCAGAGGCCAAGTGGAGTTTGGTGGGAGAAAATGAGAACGCAACTTGGCGACCCTTGTGCTCACCACCGCCAACCACGTGTGTAATTTCATTCGGCTTGGAACTTGGGCTTTAACATTTCAACCCTTGATGATACGGGCCGTATATCCCTTACCGCCCTTCAACGCCTGAAGTTTCTCAGAACGATTCGTTGGCTGCGGTGAGTGGGCTAGAGACTTGAAGACCACGGAACTATGAATAGTTTGAAACTGCCACGAGACAGCTTGAAGATGCATGAGATCTTGAGAAATGGACGGGAGGAAACGGGTGGTAATCTGGTAAGGCACTTGCTATAGACGTCGTAGTGTCAGATGCTAATGTGGTCAGGATGAAACGAATCATAACATTAACTTCGCGTCTATGACGTCGTCTGGCTGTCATACGAATAAAAATCCAGATAATACCTATAACGACCCAACACGGGGATGACCGAAAGTTTAAACTCATGCGTAATTCTCGAACGAAAATATACCAAGAGGTCAAGATATATAACCAGGTAACTCGTATGGGGCACAGTGCCTCTGAACGTGCAAAAATTCAAACCTCAAAATACCTTCACACCCATCCCAACGAATCAAACCTCTCGCCATCTCCTCAAACGCCGGTGATAAGCTTTCTTTCTCAACCTCAAACCTAATCACAATATCCTCAAGTGGCATCCGAAGTTTCTTGTGCAAGAACGTCAACAAAGCCACGAGAGATCTCAACGAGTACTTTACATCGTAGAGAAACGATAACGCCGCAACCTTCAGGATGAACACGATCTTGAGGCGCTGGAGTGACTTGACGGGGGCATCACCTAGACACCACGTTATTTCCTTGACCCAACCTATTCTGTGTCAACGATCCTCATGGGCGGTCCACGAAAAGTGAGTTCTTCGAGAGAGGTAAGACCCTGCAAATTCATTTTCCATTGATCTTGACGACCTATCAAAGTCGTAAGTTATCCAATCAAGCCGAAGACTGTCATATAGGATACGCACCGAACATATATGGGCGTAACGGATACCTAAATTGAACATGTAACACCTTCAAACGCTGAAGCTGCAACAACGGGGCAAGATCACGAAATGGGGCCACGGGGAGGGACAGCGTGAGGGAATGTAACTGACTCATGTCAAGATTCGACATCCAGTCAGTCGTCTGATCACGAATATGTACGGCCCATGAAGGATTGACGAATCCGAGGACCAAATGCTGAAGCTTCGACGGTTTCCTGGACCAATTCGTTTGATTGCTCACCCATTCGTCCGTCATCCGCGAGAACGTAGCGGGGGATAAGGCGAGTTGTTGGATGTTAGGGAAATGGGTAGGAAGATGTGAGGGAACTGACCCAACGTTGATCAGCGTCAATTCACGGAATAGCGGGCTTTCGAATATCCTATACAACGCGAGACGGAAGGGCCATGATAATTTCTCCCAGTTGCAACTAAACGTCGAATCGCCAGAGCCAATAGATAACTTGCGAATTGGAGAGTGGGATAACATCTGGAAGATTTCCGCCAGAAGATCGCCATGCTTGACAATCCAATGCTCTGTAAGGTGTTGTCGAAGAGCATATGGAAGTGTCTGAGAGACGTCCTGTTCAATAACATGAATTTCTTGGATGTAGTAGCCGAGGCGTTCATTATTTAACAGAATATTCCGAAAGTCGATGCACCTTCTTGGAGGTGAATCTTCGTCTTTTGATTAGGGGGGTAGGTGGATTAGAACGTTCCGAAACAGCTGTCGTTGACAAGGTGCGAGAAAGGGACGAGCAACGAGTGAGAGCATTCGCAATGTCGCCAAGTCAAGTTCCATCTTGTCGACGATGACTTCGAAGATATCCTGGGGGAGTTCGGGGAACACCATAGTTGAGCTCGAGATGGAGGTTTGGAAGCCAGAGAAGAACGCCAGAGAGGGGCTGACGGTGGGCGGTACACGTGTTCCTGTTTGGTGCGCACGGATCCTGTCAGCTGGCCACAGAAAACCTATTGGTGAACCCCAACTGAGTTCAAACGTTCAATATCCCAAGATATGCTGCGATGGCGAGCTCGAGATATCAAACATGTAGTCTGGGTCATCTCGATTGATTCTAGACACCGAATGCGTAGGTGGATTTGTGTTTCGCGCAGGAAGAGATCAATACCCGGACTGACCAGCTAGGCCTGGCAATACGGAATGTGGTCACGATGGGAGTGATTAACGGAGAAGGCGTAGTGAGTAGTGGCAATGTTTGGCAGAGCCTTTGATCGCAAAGCCAATACCGACGCTCACTTTTGTGTTCAAATGTCCAACATTATATGCAACTTCGAAGGTCATATATATTTAGTGTTACAGGAAAGATTGCTGGACCCAAATTACGCACGAATTATGTTCACAAGAGTAACGACATCTCCCCCTAGTTCACAACCTCGACAACTTCGACAAATTTCTTGAACTTGAAGTCGTCTATAACGTCAACGCTGCGACACCCAACGAATACAAGCCTATCCAAACCAAAACCCGCTGCATGACGGGCCCACAAAATCTCGTCAATAGGTGGCATGTCATCGTTTTCTATGTCAATACCACAGAGGATAAGCTCCTTCAGTGCGGGACACAGTACGCTTCCGTTCCGTGGGGAGCAAAGTCCCCTAAGAAGCGTCCAAACAGCCTCATCTGTATATATTTTGATGCTTCTAAGCTTTGTTAACCTTGCGAGACTTTCTAAGGTACCCTTAGGCAAGTCGTTGGTAACAAGAGTTTCGAGATTGTCGAGGGGGATATCTGAGTTAAGCCACATGTACGTAGTAACGTAGGAGTCGAGCTTCTGCTGGGGGAACTGGAAGGAATACCGGTGCTCCAAAGGGGAACTCGAGATGTCAGCGGTGGAGTCCGCATCATCCTTGTCGAGTCTCAGATGACGCACAGGAAAGATTTGGGCGCCACGAAGGAAACCGCCGATACTGATCCAGAAATCGTCCAAATGACTATGGGTGATCTCGCCAGCATATTCTGCAGGCCAAGCGACTGTTACTTCGGCTTGGGGGATGTCGAGGCACATTAAAAGGTCGAAAACGGCATTATATCCCTCATCCAAGACTGATAAGACCTGGAGGCTAGGAAGTAATGGACGCGGAGAAGGTGGTACAACGTCCTCTGCGGATATCAAACATTGGATAAGTGTTACGTCCGTCAGATGTGGGAGTGAGGGGAGGATATTGACAAGATTTTCGACCCGGATTGGCCAGCTAGGCCCGACAATACGGAGTGTGGTCAAGTTTGGAGTGATCGAGGGAGAGATAGTGAATGGTACTTTCTCGATGACGAGATGGCGTAGCCGGGGATGGACTTTCGAAAAAATGGGGGTAGATGCCAGAGCGACGTTGATGAGTTCCAATGAGACGATAATTGGAGCAGGTTCAAGGACCAGTTCAACGACCCGTTCTTCGTAAGGGTATTTCAACCGGAAGTGCTGGACCCTGGGCATGTGAGCCAGGCAACTCTCTAAGACGTCGGAAGACGGTTTATAGAGATTGACAGCGAGGCCTGCATTGCAACTCCGAGTGAGGAGTTCCTCGACAAAGTCACTCCTAAGGATAGTCTCCTTTTTTGCAGAAATGACGGCCCAGAGACTTGGAGTTGTCAGGGCGACATCCCGCCAGTGACGACAAACCCAACTAACACTAAACCGTGTATGAAGATCCCTGTCATCGCAAAATGTGGAGTCGTCCCATTCTTGGGTATGGATCAGGACCTTTGAGAGGAGTCCGACGGGGATTTTGCAGATGGGGGAAAGAGAGTTACGAAGAGTTCGGAAAGCAGACAAGCAAGATTCCAGCCGGGCAATTTCTACGTCCAGCTTTTGATATGCGGCTTCTGGTGTAAGCCCATATAAGCTGAATGAAGAAGTGGATGCCATTTATGCCACAACGACGCGTAAGATGGCACAAAAGAAGAAAGAGATATCGATAGCCCGACGAGTCGTACAAAAAAGAAAATTGATCTTGCCACGTGGCGATGTTTGGCAAAGCGATGGATTGTAAACAGGACACTTGGCGGAAATCTGGCGGAAATCGATCACCCCCCTCACGGCATTCATCTCAAATCCAGGGTTTCAAGGTTGGAAAGCCTCGACTCTGGCAAATCCCTGACCGGTACAACTTCCGCAGTGCCCTTGATGTAGCTTTTGTCGATGACCTGGACGACCTTCAAGATGTCCCGAGGAAGGGTACGAAAGTCTCGAGCGAAGAGAATTGAGGGAGGGGTGATGGAAGGCACCAGTCAAATAGGAGAGGGACGCCTCGTTTCCTGCGTGTACGTATCAGATTGACCGTTCAATAGGATGAAATGAGATGAAATAAAAATCAAAAGTCGTTGAGCTCGTACACGTCATGTCTGATGAAAATACACCGTTAAGTAGCTAGTACAATTCATATGGAAGAGTGGGACCATATGTAAACTCAACCTTCCAAATATCTTCGTGTTCTGGCCAGCTCAGCAACGAGGTGGCCTTCCGCTGCAAACACGGCATCATTTGATTCTCCGTCTCCAATCCAATCGTGATCTCCAGCATCTCTTCAGATCTTTGGTATGCCGAAGTTAAGCATTTTGATAAATCAAGGAGGGTGTCCCGCAATTCGTCGAGAAACCGCCCAGGTTTCATAGTCCCCAACTTAAATATAACATTCAAGCGTCGAAGGGAGGTTGGAAGGTAGGTGGAGAGACATTCTTTGACCTCACTATCCCAAGGGAGGATATAACGCTTGTCTTCTCCCTCCGAAGGATTTCCGCTGAACGTCAGCTCTTCGAGAGAAGGGAGAGCAGCAAAATTTAGCCCGTGTCCACGGGTATCTACCAAATTCGGTCAGTTGTCAAAACAAATCCCCAAACTCTGGGACCTACAAAAACGAGACAACAGTGAGGGGAACTCAAAGTAGATATGCAATACTTTCAAGTGGTCGAGCTGCAGCAACGGTCGGATGTCTACGGTGGGAGGCTTGGACAGGGAAAGAGTGATTGAATGAATTTGACTCAGGTTATTGTCGGAAAATGGGTAAGTGAATCGGACCCCACTGAAGAGGAACCCAGGCCCTGCCCTACCAAGACTCAGATGCTGGAGTCTCGAGGTAGTTTGAACTTGGTTCCTATCAGTCGTGACAGAGTCGTCCGATGTGGATGCAAAAGTCACTGTCTTTAGAGTGAGGTGTCGAATATTTGGGAAACGCTCGGGAAGATGTCTGGGAATCAAACTGACATTGAACAACGTTAAGTGTTCAAACTGTGGGTTTTCGAGGACTTTGCAAACAGCGCGGAGAAACCCCGATGATAGGTCACCCCATCGGCGATTAACAGTGTCGGGCCTTGTGAAGAATAAGATGGATAGTCTGCGAATGGGGGATGATGATAATAAACTGAGGATCTCTTCCGCAATATTACATAGAAGCCAACCTCGTTCCTTTTCAACGAGGTGTACTTCCTGGACATAGCGATGAAGGTGTTTATTATCCCGGAGGACATCTCGGAGGTTTGTGCATAACTTTGGCACAGAGGAACTTTTCGAGGTTCGTGAGGGTGGATGTATCGTTAGATTCTTGAATAGGCGTCGCTGAGATGGGCTAACAAACGCTCTCGAGACGAGTGAGAGCGTGCGTAATGTTTTCCTGTCGGATTCTGCCTCGTCCACGACGACTCCCAATATATCATGGGGGAGATAGGGGAGATTCATCACCACAAAAAAGAGTATCGGACAAAAACAAGGACCCGAGGATGATCGAACACTGAGCGTACTGAACAGTAAACAAGTGGACGAAGGAGAAGGAGGGGGATAAGATGATCAAACACGTGTTCCCCATGCACTGACCACGTTTGGTCTTCCTGGGAAGTCGAATACGCAAAACTCCCTTAGCACCTCAAACTCCCGACCACTCGCAAGAAAGCAATATTATCCGCTCTCGTAAAGCATTAAAACCACAACGACATGCCTAGAACAACTGGTACGGAAGAAGAGGTACAAAGCCGTATGGAAAATCGACCTTTAAAACGCTTTCACACCCTCGCCAGCTAATCAAAGACGTCGCCTTTTGCCTCAAAGATACCACCATCTGATCTTCCGTCTTAAATCGGATCTTAACGTCCTCCAGCACTCCCTGGTATCTCTTGTGTGCAGAAGCTAACCCGTCTGATAACTGGCTCAGGGTATCCTGTAAATCGTCAAGGAAGGTCCCAGCATTCATAGCCCCCAGCTCGAAAATAACATTTAGGTGTCGGAGGGAGGTCAAAGAAGATGTAGACAACCACCATGTTACCTCCCTATCCCAGAAGATTCGATACCGCTTGTCTTGTCGTTCCGAAGGCCTTCCGCTGAACGTGAGCTCTTCGAGCGAGACAAGGGAAGCGAAATCCAGTTTATATCCAATGCTATCTACAACCCGAAATAATGACACTGTCAGCCTATCGTCTAGACCAGGAACAAAATACGCACTCAGATAGGACCATCGTGGGGAGTAGGTAAAGTGAATGTGCAACACCCTCAAGTATTCTAGTTGCAGAAACGGTTGAATGTCTAAACGAGGCCTCGGGGTGTCCGGTAAGGAAAGGGTGAGTGAACGGATTTGACTTGTATCGATGTCGAAGAGTGGGTTCGTAATTTGGATATCAGAATGCGCATGAGGAGCGTATCCAAGACCCAAGTGCTGAAGTCTTGAGAGGGTTTGATCTTGGTTACTCAGGCTGGTAGTCGATATTGCGTTGCCCGGGGTTGCCGCAAATGTAACGGTTGTCAGAGTAAGGTGAGTTATGTTTGGAAAGTGGGAGGGAAGATAGCTAGGAACTAATTCGATGTTGGATAATGTCAAGTGCCGGAAGTGTGGGTTTAGCAGGATTTGATAAAGGGAGTGACGAAATCCAGGTGATAGATCTTCCCACCGGCGCCTAGGCGTGTACATCGCCGAGGGAAATACGATGGATAATCGTCGAATGGGGGAGGATGATAATGCCGTAAGAATATCTGCTACAACACTACCGAGAAGCCAACTCCCTTCCAATCTAGAGAAATACTCTTGGACGAAATGGACTTCTCGGATGTAATGACAAAGGCGGTGGTTGTGTCGGAGAAAGGTTAGGAGGTTATAGCACATTGTTGTGCCAGAAACGTCTTCCTCGAGTCGTGAGGCCGGGTTCACTAGGATTTCCTTGAAGATATGCCGCTGGCATGGGATAAGAAAGAACTGGGAAACCAGTGAGAGCGCTCGTAAAGTCGCAAGATCATCCCTTGCTCCCTCGACGACAACACCCAATACTTCGAGCGGCAATTTGGACCAGTCCAGCATCGTGGAGGATTGCAATATCGAGGAGAGGGGCTGGGTATAAGGACAAGGAGTCGTGCAGTGAGAGGCGTCGAGCTGTGCTGTCCGGCACAGCAGGGAGACACGTGTTACACCGCACGGACCAAGTTAAAGTCGCGGCCGAGATCAACTAATCGTTCTATTCATGCTACTCATAACCGTATAGGTATGAGGAACATAGTCTAGAGTAATTCATAAGGAGGACGAAGAGGACCGTAGGAGAATTCGACTCTAAACACGCCCCTGGGTCTCTGGCTGAGCAACGACGTCGCCTTCCGCTGAAGAGAAGACGTTATTTGATCCCGTGTTACCAATTTTATGGTGATCTCCTCGAGTTTTCCTTGAGACCTCTTGTGCGCAAGGGACAATCCCATCGACAGGAGTGTAACTCTGCCACTACGCACGAAATCGTCTAAAAACCTTTCAGGATCCACATCCACCAACTTGTAGACGATCGTCAGACGTCGGGGAGAGGATGGTCCATAAGCAGATAGACACCGATGGAGTGCTTTATCCCAGAGTACCACATATGTCTGGTCTCGTCGTTCTGAAGCCTTTCCGCTGAAGGTAAGCTCTTCGAGCGACGTCAAAGCGCTCAAGTCCATCCCCCATGAACCCGTGCCTATAAAACATGTCATCATACCGTATCGAAGAGAAAAATACTGGAAGATACACACTGGCATAAGATGATCTCACGGAAGACGTAAAGTGAATATGCAAAACTTTCAGATGTTGCAAACGCAAGAGCGGTGCGACATCCAAATCATTGATCGGAGTATCCGGTAAAGAAAGGGTGAACGAATAAATTCCGTTCATATCGAGATTAGGAATGGGGTCCATTTGATCAGGACCATGGAGGTGACCAGCGTGCGCACCATACACAAGATCGAGATGTTGAAGTCCAGAAGGTGCTAACGCTGTGATCCAATCGGTCCCGACAGGCATTGTCGTGAACGTCACCGCCTCCAGAGTGAGGTACCGAATATTGGGGAAACGGGAAGGAAGATGTCGAGGAATTGATTCGAGATTAACCAAGGTTAACTGGCGAAATTGTGGATTGTCGAAGATTTTATACAAGGCATCATGGAATGAAGAGGACAGATCCTCCCAACGGCGCCGAGGAGTGTCCAACGCCGAAGGAAATACGACCGATATCCTGTGAATCGGACGGGTTGATAAAACGCCGAGTATCTCTGCCGCAACATCGCCAATAAGCCAACTCTCCATTAAGTCTGAGAAATACCCTTGGATAAAGTGTATCTCTCGAACGCAATTCCGAAGGCGTTCATTATTCCGCAAGAGATCTCGCAACTTGGTGCAGATCCTTTGGGCAGTGGAGTTACCCCCGAGCGGCGAAAATGGATTTATTATGATACTCCTGAACAGGGCCCGTTGACATGGAACGATGAAAACTCGAGAAACGAGTGAGAGCGCCCGTAGTGCTGGAGGATCCCAATCAGACGATTCCGCCAGTTCACCTATGACCCCCAGGATATCCTCTGGAAGTTTGGGTTCGTCCATCGTGAACGAGTCCAACTATGAAAGCACGGGTGTTTCTTCGTGAAGATGATCGTAGCCTACTGTAAGCAGGAGGAGAGCCCGGTCACGGGAACGAGAGAACCTATGTTCTGCGTGCACGGACCATGTTGAAGTTTACCGTAGCGACGGTTGCGACGTCGACAACGGAAACGGTTTATAACCTCGTGAGCTCAGCATCACCGAGTTGTACGTTGTATACAGACAAATTCTACAATCCACATTCTGCAAATCAGGACAATATGTACAATATGTACCATACGTTCGTTAACTCGTGAGTTCGTTTGAGATCAACAAAGGAAACCAAGATAGCAAAGAGAAAAAGAAACGAGAAAAGAGCACAAAACGCGACAAAGGTTCGGAAGAGGGAGGTAAAGAGACGACAGAAGAGAGAAGAGCAAATAAAATTAAAATTAAACCAGCATGTTACTCGACACACCACGATGCACAAGCATCATCTGGCCAAAGCACCGCCCGGCAGCACTACCGGTCTCGTTCACGGTCTTTCTCCCTATCTCTCCCCGGGGTACCACCTCTTCTTGGCGTAGCAGGTGTCTTCCTGGGCGTACTCGACCCAGCCGCCATCGTATAGGTAAACTTCTTCTCTCCAACAGCAGCAACACCACTTTCC
Organism: Pluteus cervinus; assembly: GCA_004369065.1. NCBI lineage: Eukaryota > Fungi > Basidiomycota > Agaricomycetes > Agaricales > Pluteaceae > Pluteus > Pluteus cervinus. The sequence goes on from ML208663.1 coordinate 21,863, forward strand.
CCGGCTCGCTGAACCTCCCTAACCGCCCTCCTCGCTGCATCACCAATCTTCGCTGGTGGTCTGATAGTATCCACCCTCGAAAGCGCTCTCAAAAGCGTCTGAGCATCATTCCCTAGAGCACTAGCACCCGCACCGGTACTTGAACCACCACCGCCATTCCCGCTGGAACCAACACCCGACTTGATGTACGTCGCCAACACAGGCGCAGCCGTACTCGACGCCGACCCAGAATCAGGAGCTGGTAAAGGCGGAGCTGGCAACGGTGGATTTGACCTCGTCATCAAATTCAACGACAATGCCGCAAAGCGTTGATCCAAAAACCTCTCCACCGTCCGAACAGTCTTCTTCGCCGAATTCGCATATATCTGGAGTTTGTCGATACCCTCCTCCACCTCTGGTAAACGACGAGTGATCTCCGCGTCCAACTCGTCGTTCCGCAGCCCAAGTTGATATCCCTTCTGCTGACCGCTGGAACCAACGGGGCGTTCGTCACCAGATAACCGGTGACCCAGCTGCGACTTGACAAGCGCCCACCCATCACGAAGTTCTAGCGGTATTTGGTCATCTGCGGGCATGCAAGACTTCTCCAGTTCGGGGTCCAGAATGGGTTCTCCCGGGTTACGAGGTCGAGCTTTCGCCTTCTCCAAACGAGCGCTAAACTCCTTCAACTCCCCCGACCGTTTGTCCAACGCGTTCTTCAGCCGTTTGCTATACGAGTCATACGCCGCCGTAACCCCTCGCCAGGCAGTCGCTTCCGCCTCAGCTCTAACAAACGACGTCAGTCAAACGCGGTCGCAAAACAGATAGTTTTGGTCGTACCTCTGCAGTTGTGCACCATAAATGATTGCTAAACTCTGGTTCCTCACGTTTATCTCGTTCACCGCCCACGGCACATCCCCATTCCTCTGTTGTGGTCCACCAGCGCTTGGGTCGAACTGGCTGAGGTCAATCTTCTTCTCCGCCAATAACCGCAACGTATCATCTTCGATAGTTTTCAACGCAGCCGCCGCCTTCTCCGATAGCGGTGGCAATGGTGGTGTCTCAGCCGACGGCGGTGCTGAGGCTTGTTGTCGAAGTTGAGTGGCTGCTCTCGAAGAACACCATATCAACAATTGACGTATGCGTTCCGACTCCGGTAAATCCGGGTCTATATGCTTGTAAAAGCTCGTCTCTGATACAGAGGAATGCGGGTGTGCTATGAGGCGCAAATGATCAACGAACAGAAACAGAAAAACGGGATGTAAGAAAACGAAGGGAAAACCACGAACCTATCACACCCGAGTTCTCAAAGGAAGTACTTATACGTTTCCCTCTCGAACTAATCGACCGTTTCCGCTGATGTTGTCCCTTCCCCGGTTCCGCACTTCTCCCTCGCTGTTGCGAGTCGTCCTCCTTCCACCCGTTCGCAATAGCCTTCATCGCGCCCTCCCGTAACATCTTGTTCCGCACCGCTTGTGGCGTGTCATGCTCAGGCAGTGGCACCTGGACATCAATCACGCGATCCTTCCCCTTTTTACTGCTCTTTGTTCTTGAATGCCGATTCCCATTCGACTCCCCCGATTGATCCGACGAAGCTAGAGGGAATTGGAACCGAGGATCTAGCGTGCCACTACCATCCATCCCAGCGGTATGCATTTGAGACGCCCGTCGAAGATGGTCAGCCTCATCCGCCATAGCACGAACATCGCGTTCAATGTCCTGGTCTTCACGGGGATATGACGAGGCCGATGGTTCACGTTCCTGAACGGGAGGTGGCTTTAGTTTTGGTTTTGGCTGTGGTCGTGTGGACGAAGATGAAGGGGGTGGTTGGGAGTCAGCGCGAAATTTCTTGGACGGAGGTTTTGAAGGACCAGCTTGTGGATTGGGGTAAAGGCTGGGGGTTTTAGAGCGTGAATGATGTGTTTGGGGTAGAGGTTGAGAGGGGTATCGCTCGGTGGAGGGTGCTGGTTGGGAGGAGGCGGCTTGAGGCGGCTGAGAGCTCGACGAAGCTCCCCTAACAATCAGGAGGCCTCCAGGTTGCTCTTCAGCACCTAGGACTACATGAAAAGGTATTGAGTTAGCCCAATAACACGACGGTTGGATCATAACATCAACTCACGTTTCCGTTTATTGGACGCGGCTGATTTACCCTGGAAACAGATAGAAACATGAGGCCTTCACGTCACAATAGGATAGCACAACCTAAGACCTACATCTTTCTTCGCCTTCTTCGCAGCATGCAACAATGGGTTTGACTCGTCCATAGCTTTTCGTTTGGCTGTGGGCTGCGGCTCCGAGGGTATCATCTGAAGACTCGTGAGGGTGCTGTGTGTCATATACAGCGGAGAAAATGTCGATAAGGCAGGGAGGAAAAGTGGTGACGCGACGTGATGGAGGTAGACAGCCCCAAATGGTGCTCGGCGTTGTGGACGACGATGGCGGCGAGAAACAAACCAATATTGGCGGAGTTCGAAGATTGCTCCCACGTTATGTTGATCAACGAAACGCGTCACTTTTGTTGGGCAACAACCTCCGATACAAACAATGACCCTTTCTTCCGCTGAATCCGTGCCTTGTGACCCTTGCACGCGATATATACTGTATACGTACAGTGCACCAACCTATTCGCAGTTTAGATATTCCCGACAGACAACTCCCCGACTTTGCCTCCAAGCTGTAAACCGTTCGATTCGCCCGCCGTATACGTGCTCCAAACCGAGAACGTCTCCAACCGACACCCCAATCACCCGAGGAGCTCGGGAAGAGCTACTTTATCCCATTCTTACCGATGTAGTCCCAAAGCTCACACCTTCTAAATTGGTCCAGTCCCACCGCTCGAAAAACGAGAACATTCCACATCCTCCCTCGAACGTGAGCCATAACTTCTTCAACTTGGTGAACCGTATCACCCCAGATGCGGTCATGCTTCGATACGGTTTGCACATACAAACGGAATCCAACGTGCATTCTTCCAAGTTCGGCATTCTCCCCAGAATATCCAAACAAAATCCGCCCGCCGCCTCCATCTCCCTAAAGTCTACCTTCCTAAGCTGCGCCCATGGCAGACTCGAAATCGTCAAAGTGACATTCCCAACGATCGTGATTGCTTCCAGCGCCAGAAAGTTGAAGGTCATTGGAATATCCGATGGCTGCTGAAATTCCGTCGACATGATCGACAACGAAACCTCGTCCAACCTCTCAAAAGAATTCATCGGCAACGTGCACAACGCCTCGAATTGAGAAACCGACAAATGGACCTGCAACTTCTTCAACCGTGTCGAGAACGCCGTCAATACTGGTGGTGTCCTGAGAAGACTCGACGTATTTTGAGCCGAGAAAGCAGGCTCAATCCGCAGCGAAAACGGAGAACTGCCACTCCTCGAGACCCAAGACGCGAAATCATCTCTTCTCGGCCCAGGTTCTCCATGCCCAAATCTTGAAGACGACAGCACGAGATCATTCCACAACACCGGATGCCCCAACGTCGTCGTCCTCCAAAATGCACAAACACGACTCCACGCAATCCGTGGGTCTCGTCCGGAGAATGGAAGTGTGAACGGATGTCCTGAAGCGGTGAAGAGGAGAATTTGGGAAAGGATTTCGGCAGGGAGTGACTTTACAGGGGCGAGAGCGATGCCATATCTTCGTATCCTGTCCAAAAGCAATCGGCTTTGTACAGCAAAGGCGTCGGAATCCCGATTCGTGCGAGGTACGCACGATCCAGTGGATGACAGGTACCCTGAAACCGAAGAGGAGGAGGGTATCAAAGTTTGTCCCTCGTAAAGCAGAATATTCAACTCCAATTCTTCCAACTCAATCACAGCCTCGGTAACACGCCGTTTGATTTCGTTCGTTTGTTCCGGTGAAAAGATCTCGTTGGTGTACCCAACACGACATTCTAGTTCATCGGTATAGAAAGCCATGCGGGGAGGTGGAGAACGTGCAACGACTGAGAGGCTTAAAGGTCGAAGTCAAAGTGAAGATGGCGTGAGCTACGGTGCAGATCCCACGTCACTTTTGTTGGGCAACAACCTCCGATACAAACAATGACCCCCTTCTTCCGTTGGCTCGCCTTGTGGCCCTTGTCGTCACTTCACGCGATATATTAATACGCACAGCACACCAACCTATTCGTAGTTAAAGTAATTATTCTACAGATATTGCCGACAAACAACTCCGCAACTCTGCCTCCAAGGTCGATGGGTGAGATGCTGGAAACGAAAGGTAAGTAGTCCCTTGTGCCGCAGTTCCAAGATTTCCAACTCCTGCTTCGCAGTGGCCCAACCGTGCATGGTGACATTCACTTCTCCGATTCGTGACACCGCGTAGCTTGACCTCATCCAAGCCATCGTACTCTCCCTCAACCTGAGCATACTCAGCAATAACTCAACCATATCCAACGACATATCCAGCCGTTTCAGCTCGGGTCCAAGAATCCCAAGCCCGATATTTTCCCAATCTGCTGCATCCATCGCAGAGAACCCCAGCAGTCGAACGTCCTCCAACGTAGGATTCAGTTGCAAGATACGAGCAGTCGGGAATTGTGAACCGGCCGATTCGAACGACGTGTTCCATACCGACAACCTCTTCAATCGACACCCTGATCGTCTGAGGAGTTCGCCAAATGCTGCTTGATCCCAATCTTGCCCTTGAACACCCTCCATCTCCAAATCTTCCAAATTCGTTACGGCCAACCGGTCGAAAAACGGGAAATATCCATATCCCTCCTGGAACGTGAGCAATAACTTCTTCAACTTCGTCAACTTTATCTCCCCAGATGTGCTCAGGCTTCGATACGGTTTGCGCATACAAACGGAATCGAACACGCATTCCTCCACGTTCGGCATTCTCCCCAGAATATCCAAATAAAACCCGCCCGCCGCGTCCATCCCCTTGAAATCTACCTTTCTAAGCTGCGCCCATGGGAGACTCGACAGCGTCAGGGTGACATTCCCAACAATCGTTATCGCCTCCAGCGCCAAAAAGTTGAAGGACATCGGAATACCCGACGGTTGCTGAAATTTCGTCGACATGATCGACAACGAAAACTCCTCCAACCTCTCAAAGGAATTCATCGGCAACATGCACAACGTTTCGAATTGATAAACCGACAAATGAACGTGGAACTTCTTCAACCGTGTCGAGAATGCCATCAACACTGGTGGTGTCCAGACAAGACTCAACGTATTTCGAGCCGAGAAAGCAGGCTCAATCCGTAGTGAAAACGGAGAACTGCCACTCCTCAAGACCCAAAACGCGACATGATCTCTCCTTGGCCCAGGTTGCCTGTGCGCAAACTTCGAAGACGACAGCATGAGGTCATTCCACAACGCCGGATACCTCAACGCCGTCGTCCTCCAAAATGCACAAATACGACTACACACGATCCGTGGGTCTCGTTCGGAGAATGGAAGTGCAAGCGGATGTCCTGAGGCGGTGAAGAGAAAGATCTGGGAAAGGATTTCGGCAGGGAGTGATTTTATAGGGGCGAGAGCGATGCGATATCTTCGTATCCTGTCCAAAAGCAATCGGCTTTGTACCGCAAAGGCATCGATATACCGATTCGTGCGAGGTATACACGATCCAGTGGATGTCATGTACCCTGAAACCGAGGAAGAGGAGGATATCAGAGTTTGTCCTTCGTAAAGCAGAATATTCAACTCCAATTCTTCCAACTCAATCACGGCCTCGGTTAGTCGCCGTTTGATCTCGTTCGTTTGTTCCGGGGAAAAGACCTCGTTGGTGTACCCAACACGACATTCCAATTCATCGGTATAGAAAGCCATGCGAGCTGGAGGAGAATGGGCAATGACTGCGAGGTGTAAAGGTCGAAAAAGTGAAGATGGCGTGGGCAACGCTGGGCGTAAATTATTTCACAGCCCGTGAGGCTGTGCCTGAGACGAAATCTACAGCAAACAAGAAGCTGCGGAGGTGCTATAGCAGCGATAGCGACAGCATTCCTCAGCTTTGATAGAAAGAGAACCCAGCGGCCTGTTCCCATTGAGATACCGGACAAAGCATATAAAACGTCATACCAACACGTGGAAGGCTGTGCGAATGTCACCGACTCACCCATCAATGCATCACGGTCAACAGCTTTGCAAATCTCCCTCACGGGCCACCCATTCGAAGTTACATAGTCCTCCTCCCACCCCCGACTCTCTAGTATGTTGGATTGCCCCAGACTACCAATAGAGCTGTTGGAAATCGTCATTGAAGCAGCCAGACACGACCTGCCAACTTTGCGGGGACTTTCACTCGTCTCCCAATTCTTTCTCGTCCCATGCCAGCGGTACATATTCAGAAAGATCGTCCTAAACCCGCCCTCTCGAATCGAGGAAAACATTCCTGGCACAAAAATGTGCTCCACCCTCCTCGACATCCTCCGGCACAACTACGTCCTTTGTCGCTACGTCCAAGAAATACACTTCATCCAAGAGTATTTCTCCAGATTGGAAAGGAGCTGGCTTCTCGATAATGTTGCGGAAGATATTCTTAGCGTGTTATCATACTCCCCCATTCGAAGCCTATCCATCATCTTCCCCTTGGCGGTATACACTCCTCAGCGCCAGTGGAGTAACCTATCATCTGGGTTCCGTCAGTCTCTTTATCAAACCCTCCACAACCCCCACTTTCGGCACTTGACGTTGTCCCATATCGAGTTCATTCCTAATCATCTTCCCACCCATTTTCCAAACATTACCCACCTAACTCTAACGACGGTGACGTTTTCATCAAAATCAGGCCATTGGGTGACCGCCCAGAGGAACCAAAACCAAACATCTTCACGACTTCATCACTTGGAGCTTGGGTACAGTCCTAATGCGCGCTCCGGTACCCAAACCACAAACCCATTCTCAAATATCGACACAAGTCAAATTTCTTCACTCGTGCTTTCCCTACCGGATACCCCGAGACCGACCTTCCAGGTCACACCATTACTGCAGCTGCGACGCCTCAAAGTGCTGCATATCCACTTCACCTACTCCCCACGGTGGTCTTTCCTTCGTGCGTATCTTCGTCCTGGCCGTTGTTTAGACGAGAAGCTGACAATACCGATACCTAATAGATACCGACGGATATAAACTGGATTTCACTGCCCTGACCTCGCTTGAAGAACTTACTTTCAGCGGCAAGCCTTCAGAACGACACGACAAGCGGAATTTAATCTTCTGGGACCCGGAGGTCAAATGGTGTTTATCTACGTATTCTTCAACCCGTCTCAAACACCTGAAGATCATCTTAAAATTGGGAGCTATCAACGTTGAGACGTTCCTCGACGATCTACAGGACACCCTCACACAGTTATCCTGCGGCTTAGCCTCTGCATACGAGAAGTCTCAAGAAATGTTGAAGGATATCGAAATCAGATTTGAGACGGAGGATCGGATGGTGTTGGCTTTGAGGGAAAGGGCAACGTCTTTGCTTAGCTGGAAAGGGTGTGAGGGTGTACTGAAGGTCGAATTTCCTCATGGTTTTGTACCTTGTCTACCTTACGAGTTATGCTAGATAATATCATGGATCTAGAACTAAATTCATGGCCCTACATTTGTACTCGAACACCACAATTGCCCGACTTTTATGATGTTAGAAATCCTATGGCCACCGGGGTATGTAGAAGGAAAGTATATAGTGGAGCGATTGTACAGGA
>ML208664.1:0-29399 GCA_004369065.1 Pluteus cervinus
CAACGTGCTTCGCAAACCAATCAATGGCGTAAGTCATGAGCACATCTTTCGACTCAAACTGACGAGGATAATAGGGCGAGAGTATTCTCAACAAATATTGCAACATCATGCTGGCTCTGGACCCGACTGGCAAAGCCACCGACCAATACTTCGACGCCGTCGTAGCTTATGCGGTCGCGCAGAACATCTCGAACCCCTACTTCCCTCTTGACAATAACGGCGCGACCGCGCAGGCACAGCAAGAATGGCTGAACGATTCGATGAAGCAATTGATCATCAGTGTGCTCAACAATGATCCCAAGATCGACGGCACTGTCAGATCGTCCCTCCACCAGGACCTAGATGACTTCTTGCAAGCAGAAGGCATAGCCAAAGGCGCTACGGCCGAAGAAACTGCAAACGAGGCCGTTGTCCACATGGCTGAATTAACCGCCGCATTGGTCAGGGTCATGAGTGCCATTGGCCCCGCATTCCCCGCTTTGGCACGGTGCAATGGCTTCAAGGCTGCCACTGCTGTTGTCAATAATGTCATCGGCAAACTGACCAAGACAGGAGGATTCCTTTTTATGAAAGGAGCTCTGTTACTGGTAACGGTAAGATATCCCCGATCTCGTTAGACCACCATAGCTGATGATGAATGCACACAGGTCGCTGGATATGTGTACGTGGCCTACAGCACATTCACACACTGGAACGAACTATCCGGTGCTCAACGAGCCATTGGAATCATCACGGTTATCTCCATGGTTACAAGCGCTGCCGCCGGGTCTTTCCAACTGTATAAGGACATCAAAAAATGGAGTTCCGACAGGAGGACTATCGACATCACCCCGGAGGAAGAAGCCAAGGCAGGGCAGTTGGACGAGAAATTAGAACAAGTGATCGAATCTCCGGCAAACATCGAGCAGGTCAACGAGGCCAACGTAGCGGCCCAGAACGAAACGGTTCAACAAACGTATCAGAACAACGTCAACGAGCACGAACAGGCGATCGAGAGCGCTGAAATCAGCGAGTCCAGGGGCCCTTCCGATCTTGCTCCCGGTGACGCCATTGCGACTGAAAAAGAACCGCCTGAGGACCTACCCGCTAGTGCTAGGGGCCCTTGGAAGGCCTTCACTACCAGCGAAAAGGTCCTGAAGTGTATCAACATAGCTGTTGGCGCGGCCTTCACCATCGCAATGTCCATCGATCTCAAGAACAACTGGGACACCTATACAGACGCCGGCAAGGCCCTCAACGTCCTGCAAATCGTTATCCAGGGTCTCTCAGTCCTCGTGGACGCAGCTCTGCTACTCGGTGACGCCCTCATAGGCGCAGGGCTTGTCGCGGCAGAGTGTACCATGATGGTAGCACTGCCTGTTCTGGGTGCTATCCTGGCTGTTATCGGCATCGTCGTTGCACTTCTCTTAACCTTTTTAGGTGTCGTGAAGCCTAAAGACCCACCCAAGACCCCAGTCGAAACCTTCATCGACAATACCGCACGGCCACTCATAAACGGCCTTACGGCTCCGCCCCTGCTTTCTCTCACTTATACTGTCCCTGGCAATCTTTCAGCCGGGAGCACTGCTGGGTTCTCCATCACTGCAAAGAATAACACAGCCGCAGCCGTGACCCTCACCCGCTCCACGCTCACACTCGAAGTCGGTAACGACGACAATGCGTTATTCTCTGGCCCAACGACTTCATGGACTGTGGACTCGGCGTTTAACACCACAAAGCCACTCAGTAAAGCTGGCACAGTCGGTGCTTCACCCCCAACCATTTCTGCGGCCCAGATCACGGAGAACGATGTCAATACTGGCCTTAACAGCTACGATGTCGCTGTCGTAGGTCCCGCAACGAACGGCACTAGTGGGCCTTTGGTGGTGGAAGTTGGAGCCAGTGTCAGCATCTCTTGGTTGGGCACCATCAACAAGGCAGGCTCGACGACGATGCAAATTGTCGAGACTCTGATCAGTGGAGATAAATGCCGTCTCTCGCCTGTCATCAACCGTGTCTGAGGGTTTGGTTAGTGAAGTGTAGGAATAGGAATGTGACCTGCTGATGAATGCTAATGGACTCGGAGTCATTTTTATATTTTTGTTATCGATTTTCAGGTCTTGAACGTCGTTGGTCGTGAATCTTGTACAATCTCGAGCTGTGAATATAATGGGTTGACCACGCGTATGATTACAAGCAGCGAGACAATCAGAAATACATTACAGTAAGTATTGACCGAAAGTCTTCATATGTATTTCTCTGTCGGCACCTGGTACTAGGCGAGTCCAATAATAATAGAAGCGCAAATCTCTGGACCAATCACCGATCATCACAGGCGCAGATATCCTTCCGCCTCGGTATCAGGATCCTATTCTCTGCTTTGTGCGGCACCGGATTCTTCGTAGGGGATACCGCAATCAAGGGTGCTTTCGAAATCTCGTAAACTGTCGGCGACCTCTTCCATTCTGAACGGAACTTCTCGCCGATGTCAACACACAGTCTACTAGACTTCGTGCTCGGAACGGATACTGTTCTCAGCGCGCTCAACACACATCTCCAGTCAACGAAACTCAAGATTCCAGTACACCCCAGACGGTCTTTTGCGATCGACCTCGCTTTCATTGCCAACTCTATTCGGTATGTCGGCCCCCCTTTGTGGACTCATAGAGTTTCAACATTTCAACCTGGTTACAAGAGATATTATTGGTTAACTCATCCTGGCAACTAGCAGCACAGGCTACCTGTTAGACACCTTTGCCGTTCAGGATGCAACCTCGTTTTTCTCTTCACTCCTGCAAACCCTTCGACAGGTAAGTGATCTTCCCAACCGTCACTATAACCTCCGCATATAAAGCACGAGTTCGAACAGCGAGATCATAGATTCCGAAACGTGGTTCATGTATTTGAACCCACCTCATCACAATCTCTTTTCATCAACAAATCTAACCTCCTTGAAACGCTATCCACCATTTTGAATCTGGACCACGATGGCAAAATAGTACGATCACCGAATTCATCCAATTCTAGCACGATGATTGACGTTCCTGTGCCGAAGAACTGCGCGGGTGATTACACGGAGGACGGATCACCTATCTTCGTACGCCTATCGTCGGCGTCAGAGTCGATGTTTGAGGTGGTAAGCCCTCCAATCTGTCAATGATCCATAGCCTCCAAGTCAAAAAATCATGTAGCAACACAGTGCACCACCCAAGGTCGTACAAATACTGACATTCCTATATCACCACATCTTCAAAGAACCCAACGATGAAGATTCACTGGTGTCAATATCCTTACCAAAATTGGATATGGAAACCTCCGTTCCACTGGCTGCGGTTCTTCTCGAATATCCAGTGGCCTATGTTCCCGATTCAGGTCAAGGCAATTTTCTGTGTAACACACCTTTGGATGTGTACGAATGCTGCGTAGGATTCGCCGAACCAAAGGACCAATTGGAGAGTTATAGGCTGTTCCAGTTTTCCTGTCCGTCTCTTGCTTCGAAGAGTCTATCATCACTCTTACCTTTGCACGTCCAAACCGCGCTTCACCGACGTTTCCAACCTCGCTTGGACAAGTTATCTCCTGGCATTACATGCAGAATAGTCCGCACCACAACGGTAATGGATCGCCTCGCGCTATGAAGCAACATTAGATTTTTGAATATGGGGGCAGCTCACTCTACATCGACATTGATAATTTTGATGTCCTCGTAGGGCTTATCAGTTTTACTCGTCTTCACATTCTCAATCGCATGGATAACTTCCAACCCCGATAACGCCCTCCCAAAGATAGTATGTTTCTTATCCAACCAAGGTGTGGCCGTCGTCGTGATGAAGAACTGCGAACCATTCGTACCAGGCCCAGCATTGGCCATACTGACTGTATACGGCCTATTCCGAACAGATTTGTGAGCTCCACAACGTCTCTAAAGATATCCACCGCACATACCGATCATGCTTCAAATCATCCGTAAACTCATCCTCAAACTCTCTTCCCCAGATCGACGTACCACCCGTCCCATCACCCAACGGATCACCCGTCTGAATCATAAACTTAGGTATGACCCTATGAAACAAGACACCTTCGAAATAACCACTCCGACAATGTCCTACAAAATTCTCAACAGCTTTTGGTGCTTGTTGAGGGAACAATCGCATATGGATATCTCCCATTGTCGTATGAATCGTGGCGGAATTGGCGAGAGGCGATGGACCGTTTTTGCCGGAAGATTGTGTTGCACTGGCTACACTTTGTTCTTCCCGTGTTGGCCGTTCATTGAAAACGTCACGGTCGCCCATGGATGCACTGTCCCTACGTGACCGAATAAATGAAATGAACAAAAACTTCGCGTATGTGGGGAACGTACTCTGGTCCCGAACGAGTGAATAGGTAGAAGCGAGGTCGCTTATATCCCGTACAGAAGAGTGTTGGGTCTCGCCCACCCTTCTCTGCCAAGATGGGATTGGCAGACGCAGCCATCGCCTATGGAACACGCTTAGCTATGTCTGCGCAGAACAATAGTACCCATACCATGGTCGTAATACCCGTCTTCTTTGGCTGTCCTTGATACAAACTAAGATTCATCCATCGAACACTTTCATCTTTTCCCAATACCTTTGCGACACGATTCGTCACAGTATTCACGACTAAGTGACACGCGCACAATAAGTGAGCCTCGAACACCAAAGGCAGGGAGGGAAACGAGTTGCGTACCTTTGATGCCCAAAAGAGTCGGATACAAAACAAATGCCCCGGTTTCATCCCAAATCGCATTACTCCATCGAGCAGGTACACGACCATCAGGTCCTGGAAGCTCCAATTCCCTCTCAACAGCAAGCCTCCTTCCAAATTCCATATCTTCAACCTTATAAACTGCCGTCCCAGCTTGTTGCATGTCTTGAATTGCAGCCAAGGATTCATCGTATTTTCGGGTGAGTTTGCCTGCTAGGAAAGAGAATATACGAATTTGACGATCCGGGAGAGAGAATGTTACAAATGCGGAGGAATCTGGTGAGAGTGTGATGCAAGTGGGCGTCGATTTTGACTTGGGGGATATGTCAGCGCCGATACGGAGGTGTCGAACTTCGGTTCTCTTACCTTTTTAAATTCGTACAGGTCCGTTTCAGTTTTATAGGACCATAAGCCCGAGACATTCTTAGGCAGAACAAAAGGTTCGACAGGTGTCCAGTATTCAACAAAACCGCCTTCATCAGCAGATATGACGGTATTATATCTATCACTAAACTGAAAGAACATCAACACAGGAACGTGTTTGGGATTTTCTAGATGCACTTACTGCCATGACATGAACGGGGAACTTGTGAATGGTGGTGATGATCTCAAGAGGACCGTCTCCACCACGACCATCGTACAAACGTATCGTGCCAGATGCAGTATCAGTACTATACGATGGATGAGCGAGCCCTTCACAAACGGACATAGTTGGGTATATTACTCACATTGCCAACAAACCTTGCGCTTGTCCGCGTTGGTGTACCCAACAACACGCATGAGGTTTGAACCCAAGTTTGATTATATTAATCATATCTAAGCCAAAGGAAAGTTGAATTCGTCAGAAGATGAGATAGGAATTGTCGGTTTTTCTCTCTCTACTCACCAAAGTCTACCACGTCAAACACTTTTGCAGTCCCATCCTCTGATACCGTTGCGAACAGTTGACCGTCGGCGCTTGCAGATACCGCAGTCACAGCCGTCAAATGAGCTCGATATTGTTTAACAAACTCTATCCCGGTTTCTTGTTTCTTCCATAACTTCAAATGTCCGTCGATCGACGTCGTTATAATAAAATCCGTCCTACGAAAAATTGAACACCAGTCAGTCACCGTTGAGCAGTAGAAAGGAGGTTTGAAAAAAAAACCAACTTTGTTACGACACAAAAGTTGATATTATCTCGATGCATAAAGCTCTTATGATATTGGTCCGCATTGGGGAGATGTTCAAGGTAAAGCCTCTCATGAGGGAGAACTATAATATGGTTTCTGTATTTCTTGAAGCCAAATGACACGTAGTCGAGACTAGATCGTACCTTTTCGTTTCTTCTTTGCAACTTCCCCACCACCAGACGGGACGGGCATTGGCCCAATATCGTCGTCACTGTCATCGTCTGGCGTTCCGTCTTGTTTCCTCGAAGACTCGGCTTCGTTGTTATCGTCTACTTCGATGTTGTCGCCTGCGCGCGCGCGCTTTCCGAGGATGGTGCTGTCTTCAGACTCGGACATGGTGGACGCGAAGGAGGAATTTGTCGATTATGTAACGTTGATATTGAGCTGATGCACTCTAAACTAGTTGACGATTCCCAAGTAGTTTGACAGTCCATAACGAAGCAAGGTACAAGGAGATGTAATAAAATATGCGGACGAATCGAAAGCAAGATGGAATATCGCTACATAACCACACAGTCCCCCTTGGCCTCCTGCTCCTCAGCGGCCAGGATGGCTTTCTCCTCTTCGCTAAGAAGCTAGCAGGTAGTAATGAATAATCCATTGCGAAAAACGTCAATGAGGAAACACCAACCCCTTTCCTAGCTCTAGCTTGCATCGCCTTGATACGACTGTCTCTTTCCGCCCGCGCACGTCTAATGGATTACAACAAATTATGCAGATGCAAATAGGGGCGGTGGTTTGAAGGACATGGGATTGATAGCGGGTGCAGGTTTAATGGGTTCATCGGTAGGTGTTGCGGAAACAGGTTGTGTTGAATTAGATGGATTAGTCGTTATTAGGATAATACTATGATTGGTGAGACGTTACTGAGGGAATATTGAAGGAAGTGAACTTACCGGTCAGTCTTGGAGAAGAGGTTTGGAGTAGAGTTTCCAGACTTGGCAGGACTAGGCTTTGTGGAAGAACTGGCGCTAGCGCTAACAGTGGACGCCGAAGCTGAGGTTGGGCCACTCGAGATGGACTTCTTAATGGCGCCGAGCGCCGCTGCTCCCGCATCGGTGGCCTTGCTCAGCTTCTTGGCATCGAATTTGTCCAAGAGGTTGGACTTAGCAGCTGGCCTGGCTGGGATAGCGGTCTGTGGCGCAGAACAGTTGTGGTCGGAAGGGAAACGATGGGAAGGACAGAATTGGTATTTGCATTTCTAATCATGAAGTGGTCAGAATCATATTGACGGACAGCGAGGTAGATGGAAAGCTTACATCACATCGTATGGGGGAGAACAGGACCTTCTTGCAGTTCGTCTTGGCACAAACCGGTGTCGATGATGACCTGCCAGACTTCCCTGTCAAGACAGAGCATTTCGTCGTAAAATGTAGCTCCATCTTGATATTTGGATCTTGCCCAGGTGCAAAAGCCACAGGAGTATGGCAGAATGGACCTATCAATGAACCCATTAGCAACTTAAGTTCACATTCTCGCCAGGACTCACAATCTGGGGCAACGCGATTATACTTGGTCTCATCATACATGGGGCACCTATGGGCAGACACCATAAAGTGCTCCTGACAAAAGGACTCTTCGCAGTGCTGGCATTTGAAAGGTAGAAAGTCGACGAGAAGACATGAAGAATGTGAGCACTGTTTCCCGATGGCGAGCAGCTGGGCGTCGTGTAGGTCGGTTGACATCTTGAAGGAAGAAGGGAAGTGGGATAGTGATTACGAGCAACCCTTACAGCCGGGTATAAATACGAGGACAAGGGGAGATGACGCGGCCACAGCTGTCCACGCGTCCAACAAAGAATTCAATGACGAGCATCGCCAAGGTCCCCGAGCCCGGTCACCTTAACTCATCCCCTTAGTCAGCCAATGGAGCGCGTCAACGCGACTTCTGCTTGCACATCGCCACGACGGCGACGGCGATGTTGAAGTGCTGAGTCATGGTAACTTTCACACTGGTAAGCACATCCTTGAATTTGCTAGATTTGACGCGTCAACCTCCCCTAGATTCGACATGCAGAATCAACGGACAATGTTGTAAGTATTTCACCAATATTGCAGACCACGCTTTGAACGGCTTTGCAGCGCGCAGTATGGGCAGGGTGGAAAGATGCCACTCTGACGAATCACGGTAAGGTCAATGCTTCTAAGAAAAGGGGGATAGCAGTTCAAACTTCCTAGGAATGAACGTGAGCCCTGTGCAAGTTAATTTCGGGACGGGATGGTGCTAAAAATTCTCCAGCAAGCTAAAGCGCTAGGGACAGCCCTTTCTTCAACACAGTTTACTACCATATATGCGTCGCCTCTTCAACGTGCCCTCGATACTGCAAAAGCCATCCAGGCGGCACAGACGGGTTCCGTCCCCCCTTTGATCACGTCAATTCTCTTGCGCGAACAGCATTTCGGTCAAGCCGAGGGAAAACCTTACGGACGAGCGCGAAAACCTGGGCTTAGTCTAGAAGAACATTTTGCACAGGGTATATACCCATCCCCGCGTAACAGAGCAATTGCTTTCCCTGAAGGCGAAAGCTTGAACGATCTTGCAGAACGAGTCGAGGATGCCATTGACGCCGTGATAGTACCAGAACTTGACAAAGGCAAAGATGGGAACGAGGACGTGCATATAGCCATCGTCAGCCATGGGCTATTCCTTGCAGAGTTGCTAAATGCCTTGCTCAAGCGTGCCAAAACTGCGGAAATGCGCGATTCTTGGGGAATGAAGAATACGGGATGGACAAGGCTGAAAGTGGATATCTTGGTGATGTGCCATGAACCCTCACCCATTACTTTAGCTCATTTTGAGCTATACAGCCGAACACAGACGCCAATGCCGATGCAGAATCTTCCGCTCCTCGACTGCAGGTCCGAGTCTTTGCAGTAAACCAGCACAGTCACCTTGATAATCTTGTTCGTGAGATCCCCCATGTATAGTTCGAGGCTAATCCGATTTTCTAGGTGAAGCAGAGGGGAATAGGGAGCGCCGGCTTCGACCCCAAACAGCGAGATATTAGAGGTTTCTTCGGCGGAAAGTCTCGGATAGAAAAGAATAGATAGATAACAAGACTGTGCCGATTATAAGAATCCCGTCTCGCAAGATACGACGTTTATATACTCACCTAGTGTATCAATATCAATTCGATCCATACGGCAGAAGAGCTTTCTTTAGTTTATGTACTTGGCTGGGCGTCGCGTATGCTGTCTGAGCCAATCGATTTTTTTGACCAGGAGATTTGCCAACATTCAGATGTGAATGTCCGGCGTGTGCCTATACTAATTTGTTAGTGCATGCAGAGCCTGCAGAAGGTATACTGACGCG
Organism: Pluteus cervinus; assembly: GCA_004369065.1. NCBI lineage: Eukaryota > Fungi > Basidiomycota > Agaricomycetes > Agaricales > Pluteaceae > Pluteus > Pluteus cervinus. Next base: position 9,192 of record ML208664.1, read on the forward strand.
TTTGAACACAGTACCAGAGGCCTGCGAACGCCACCGCTTTTTTGCACCAGAATGGGATTTGAGCTTGTATCCGGCCTCAACCGTGCGTGTTGTCGAGAACAAGCGCTGAAGCGACCCGAAGTGAGGGGTCCATATTGGCCTTGCAGCGAGCAACGCTTGGCTGAGCGACATGACTGGAATTCTGAGGAAAAGTGTCGAAGGAGACCAAAGTTGACTCAGCCACGTGGGAGCCGCCGCTTGGTCACAGGGCGGAAAGTATCTCTCCAACAGGCAACAGCTCTTCATCGCAGCCACTTACCACCATTTGCCCTAGCTAGAACCCATGGCCGATAATCCAAGCACACCCCAGGATGACGCTGAACGTGTGAGCGCGTTTTTCGTGTCATCGACACGGTTTGGGCTCATCAGATATTGGGTGCTATCGTATCGTTAGATTCGTCTCAAGAGGCTCGCGAAACTACAAGGTCCAGCAGGGCCTTCTGCCTCTGGAAGATCGTCACCGGGAACTCCTCCGATAGCGAGTGGTAGTAGCACCCCATCTCCTGCACCGCCTAAACCAAAACTAGCGCCTCCAAAGCCATCTGTGGCGTCCGCACTGAAGAGAATCCCTGAACCCATTGTAGCACCCACCCCTGTTCCTTTAAAGAAGAAGACGGTACCAAAGTTAATTTTAAAGGAATGGGAGCATGAAACTATGGAGTCGGTGCTCAAGGTCACTTTCGAGGTACGTGTCGGGCCATCTAAAGATATCGTCGGTCTCATGACCAGGCATATAGAGAGATGTTTCAGAGAAGAGTGGTCGTGATGTTGTGTGGCTAAAAGCTCTCTCGGAAGAGTTGGTCTCGGAAGGCGTTCGTAAGTGGCCAGCCCAGTCTTCATCAAATAATTTCTTCTTGACGTGTGAACAGCATCACCCATCCGTATGGATAATGATATCGCGGATCGTGTGCTGTTCGCGAGACTTGATCTCAATTCGGACTCTATGACGTGAGTACGGAGTGAATCCTGTGTGTCAACACGACAATCTCTGGTTTAGGGATGATCAGGAATACCACGCCGTTCTCCAGTCATTACCGAAAATCACTGTCTTCGAATACCTTGTGGGATGTTGGAAGAGGTCAAATTCAATTCGTTCTTCCCTTTTAAAAAAGGTAGGTGATTGTCTTCCTTTTTATTGACAGGGTCACTAACAAGTCCACAGGGGTATTCACCAGTCGAGACCCAAAATGCTCTTGAATGTTTAGAGAAGCTACGAGAGTTGGTTTTGGGTTATATAGGTTTATCCCTACAAGAGACAGAGCTATTTCCTCAACCCGAAGGGTATATTTTCTTCATTCGACCGCGATTTATCGTTTAATGCTGGTGTAGCCGCACTGTGGGTCCGGCAGAACTGGTTGCGCCTCTCCTTTCGCTGTCCGCATTGTCAGCTCCGTTGCTGTCTACGTCCACAACATCTCCTCACGCTTTGGGCCCCTCCGATATCGACCAATTCCTGCAAGATCTAGCACGCAAGTTCGAACCCGATAATGAAATAGACAGCGTACTGGGCCCAGTGGTGCAGGGTTTACTCTTTCACGAGTCTCTGTTCCGTCCCGAAGGCTTAGGTGGTGGTGATGCCAGTTGGCGAGGTGTTATAAGCGGTTTAGAAGCTTTAGTATCGGTCAAGAGCATTGCCACGATGATAACGAGGATGCCGCAATGGAACCCCGAAGAAGCATCGGCTCCAACCTTTGAACGACTTGCACTACTCGGTCCGCTGTGTAGGCTTGGTGTGTTCTCAAAAGAGTGGGTGAGTAGTAATTATACCTTCTGAGTTTATACTTCATTGGGATCTAGCCAGGTATTGCACAATCATATTTCAACGACCCCGAGAAACGTTCACGGGACGATATCGAATCGTCTTTTGCAAGTCTTCGAGGGACACTGAAGAGTTTGCAGGTGAGCGATAATTTCATGATTCGATGATCAGACCACTAACGTGCATATTGCAAGTCGTCATTATTCCAAGTTTTTAATACGCTCGTACGAGCATCGCCTGATTCTCGGGAAGCCGTTTTGGGGTGGTTTGCTAGGATAATATCTCTGAATGTCAAACGTGCTGGGATGCAAGTGGATCCGGACACAGTATCTTCAGACAGCTTTATGGCTAATGTGCAAACCATCCTTTTGAGATTCGCAGAACCATTCATGGATGCCACATATTCAAAGGTGTGCAACTATTTCACAAATGTACATTCACGTTATAATATTTTATAGGTGGATAAAATCGATGCTAATTACTTCATCAACTGCGACCGGATCAGTGTCGCTGACGAGACACGCATCAAAGCCACCAGCGAAGAGGCAGAGCAGTTTGCACAAACTTACAGAGATCCGAACGGTAAAGCCCTCTTTTTTAGATTATACCTGCAGTCCTAATGGCCTTATCCATCCATAGCCAACCCCAATTTCATCTCCCATATATTCTTCCTGACTATCGCAATGGCTCATTACGGGTATCTGCGGACAATTCAATCGTATAATGCTTTGGGCAAGCATATAGAAGATATTCAGCGACATCTGGATTTCTTGAATGGAGATGGGTCTTGGATGGGGGTATGTCGACCGGCTTGCTTTCTTGGGTGTAATCTTATGAGAGTTTTACAAGGGGCCATTGCAAGCACGCACGGAGGCTGCTATTAATCAAGTCAAGGTATGTACCGTTGGGCATATATTGACCTTTCCTTGAACTTCCTTTACTCGCAGCTCGAACAAGGAAAGATACAGTCCCATCAATTGGCCTATGAGACACAACTCCTGGATCCAGAATTAGTATTCCGTTCGATCGGATTCACGAACTTCCTATCCACATGGTTTATTCGACAAGCAGACCCCAAGAAGTTACATCCAAGTCCTACCGTCCAGTAGGTCGACTCCAGGCACTCAACGCGCGAATTGGACTGAAAGACTTGTCAGGTTACCCCTACCAAAGGAAGTCCCAATGGCATTCCGAGTCTTACCAGAATATATCGTCGAAGATATCGTGAATTATCTGTTTTTCGTGGTACAGATGTCACCAGGGAAATTTGAACTTTCTGGGAAGATTGAACTCATGATGTTTGCGCTGACGTTTTTGACGTCGACTTGGTATATCAAGAATCCTTTCTTGAAGTCTCGGATAAATGATGTAAGCCCTCTGGAAGTATCTTAGTTGGAGATGATGAGCTGACGGCTGGTGGGTGTTAGGTTTTGTTCATGAGTATATGGGGTTATGGACGTGAACGGAATGGGGTACTTGGGAATTTATTGAATACTCATCCGTTGGCGTTGAAACATTTGATGCCTGCTCTGATGCATTTCTACACTGGTGAGTGTTTGGTTGAGTTGTGTCGTCAATCATTGATTCATTGCAAATCTTTAGAGGTGGAACAAACTGGTGCGAGCTCTCAGTTTTATGATAAATTTAGTAAGTGGTTTGATGAGTCCTTGTATTCCTATGAGACTGATAATTTCCATAGATGCTAGGTACTTTGGGGATCTATCTTGCAACTTGGCGCCTTGACTAACCGCTATCCCAGGCGGAACATATTTTACATCCTCAAGGTCGTTTGGAACAATCCAACGCATCGTGAAGCCCTTAACATTGAAGCAAAGTACGTATTTAAGCTTTAACTTCAACTTTGTCTTCAACCCAAATACCTTATCCAGTCAGAACGTCGATCGTTTCGTCCGATTTGTCAACTTGATGATTAACGACGTCACCTACCTAATGGATGAATCTCTAAGCGAGCTTACGCAGATCCACAATATTCAAGTGGAGATGGAGGATGTTGCTACGTGGAACTCAAAGCCACTCGAATACCGTCGAGAAAAAGAAGGCACTTTACGCTCTTTGGAACGACACGCATCCGGGTACACGACACTAGGCAAATCAACGGTCGAACTCTTGAAGATTTTCACGGCAGAAACCAAAGGTCCTTTCATGATGCCCGAAATTGTCAACCGTCTAGCTGCCATGTTGGATTATAACCTCCATGCGTTGGTCGGCCCCAAGTGCCAAGAACTCAAAGTTCGCGAGCCCGAGAAGTATAAATTCAACCCGAAGGCGTTGTTGAGCGATATCCTACAGGTATTTTTAAACCTTAGTGATCAGGAAGCTTTTGTGAGAGGTGTGGCTGAGGATGGAAGGAGTTATACCAAGGAGCTTTTTGAGAGGGCTGCTGAGATTGCGCTGAGGAGGGGGTTGAAGACGGAAGCGGAGATTGCTCCGTTGTATGAATTTATTGCGAAGGTTGAGACATGTAAGGAGACTCTGGAGGCTGAGGAAGATTTGGGAGATGTACCGGACGAATTCTTGGGTGCGTATAATCCCGTACCTGGTCGCGTCTCCCGCGAGATTGATACTTTGTTCAGATCCCCTCATGTTTACGTTGATGCGCGATCCTGTGCTACTCCCATCCTCGAAAAATATCCTCGACCGAGCGACTATTAAGTCCCATCTCCTATCAGATTCTAAGGATCCATTCAACCGAGCACCGTTGACCATTGAGGATGTCGTGCCAGGTTTGTACCGCCATGTCGCATATAGTGCTGGTTACTGATTTGAATCATCACAGTCCCCGAGCTGAAGGCTCGTATCGAAGCATTCGTGGTAGAAAGACGACAGAAGAGGGCTGACCCGGATCGCCCACCGACACCAATGAAGATAGATTCGGATTCCTGATGCAAACGCAGCACAGGGAAAGCACCCTCGTGCATATTAAACCTTACAGAAGTATCGGCATGTTGTATGTAGCAATTGTTTAATGAGAGATGTACCTATAGTCCAAATAGCAAAGCGAGTATAACAGCACCACAGGATTGAAAGAGCTTCATCGGTCTCGCTTTCGTTTTCTGCCTCTATTTGTTGAGGCGCCTCGTCCTCTTGTATTCCCTCGTTTTCTTGTTCTATTTCGTGTGGGCCGTGATGATTCTAGGAGCCAAATGAAACGGAAATGGGTATATGGTGCCAGTGATTCCTTACCTGGTGATGGGTCTCGCATCTCAACGTCCTCGTCACCCGCATCCTCCGTGCCTCCATCAGTCCCGGTGATAGGAGTCCCAACAGCGCCTTCATCGCCACTCTCTTGTGTCAGGGCACTACTGTCACTGTCGCCACCCACGAGGCCAGCCATATCAATCTTACTTTTCCCCCGTTTCGGTCGAGTGCGTCCTCTATGGGTTGCCACGGGCGATTGTGCAGGTGAGGAAGGGGCTGAGACCGAGTCACGCATACGACGCGCAGAGACGAGGGGTTCGAATTCTTCATACGGAAGGCTGAACTCTTCTCGAAAGAAAGGGTGCCCAGATAAATTCTCTGACGGCGAAGGTGACGGAATTGAGGTTGGGGAGCCGTTTACTCCGTTCGGTTCATAGCCTTCGGCTTCCAAGTCCTGGCAGCGAAAGATATAGAAAAAGTTTGATGCTTAGTTGAGTGGGGAACTGGAACCCAAGAAAACCAAAAAGCTAATTTTCTTACAATGGCATCCAAAGCCTCTAAATCGTAGCAGGTCTTCAGCTTCTCCCATATGTCTTCGATCCTGACGAGCCGACCGGTGTCCTTGAAAATAGAGTTTTGGATGACCAGAACATGGAAATGGCGGTGGAGACCGACGGGCCGAGCACGCATTATCGACCGAAAAAACGATATTTCACCATCGAGCGTGTTCAGGAATTCAGCCGGCGTAACTTCTGGGGTGCCATCCTGAGCCACCGTCATGGTCGTGGTTCATGAAAGGTGTTGCGGCTTGTTTGTCAACAGCCTTAACCTGCCAGTGTTCGTCCTTGTTCGAGCTGGTCTTTGTTCACCAGCATCCCTTGTACGCTCCCTTTCTGGAGCTCATCCCTGCGCATATACCCGTCACGGAGTGTAGTTTGATTCGAATATCGAAAAAGCCTCTCGCTTGGCGAACTAGTTCAGGCTTATATGACATTTCGAACGACGCATAGCAACCATTTCGTATTTCTTTCCTGGATTGGCGCTTGTTGGCCCGGGGTACTCGGATTTCGAAATCCTTCCCCTGGAACGACCGGATCTGGGACACCGCAGCGCCCATCGAAAAAGAGCCGGGGTTCCATCAACTTTACAGCAGCGCCGCTGAAGTAGGCATGTTGAACATCCCAGCCTCTTAGGTAAAAGCACGCCCAGCGCTGGTCTACCACAGGCGATCTTTCGCTTTCTTGGTGGCCCTTGTTGCTTGAATTTGGCCTCACGGCCATTTTTTTTCTCAATTCTACTGAGCTGTTCACGAGCCTCTGGGCCGTGCACTCTGTCGTAAAGAACGTACGTATGCCCGCCACCACGTTGTGATGCCAGAGGTGTGTATTCTATAAATAGACCCAACTACTGCCACAGCCATCCACAGTATGTAATTTATTATTCATATCAGCATCTGACCGTAATCAGACTCACCAGCGCTACGTATTGGGTCTGCAGACAGAGCCTCAGAGAACCTCTCAATGGTCCGAGCAGAGTATCTGTAAATAGGGTTCCCCAAATGGACGAGGACATTCATGATGATGTGACTGGCCGGATTGGCTCGAACTCAGACGGGACACAAGGTTTTGCAACAATCAACCTCGCGGATTTGGACATATCCAATCCGTTCATTCCGACCGAATATTCTCAATCACATATCCGGCAAGTCGAACATGTCAGGAATTCCGGCAACAATCAACCCCTCGAATTTCCACGGGCCCTAGCTGATCCATCCTGGAAACCTTTAAAAGACCTTACCTGCCGTGTCGTTCCTCATTCCACTTTCTTCCTTCGTTCAGTTCGTTCCCCCCCGGCCAGGTTGCCGCTTAGTTCTCTTCGTTCTCATACATCCTTCGAAAGGCCTTCACTTGTTTTCACCGACGGAATTTGGTGAGTGTCGCGTCCTCTATCCTTCCCTGCTCTTGCTCATCGTCATAGAGTTCTTCAACACTCGTTTCTTCCTTTCAAAATGTTCGCCAAGCTCGCCACCGCTTTGTTTGCTCTCTCTGCTTTGGCCACTGGTGCCATCGCCGGCCCCGTCCAAGCCAGGACTTGTATGTGATTCCCCCCTCCGATTAGAACGATCACTGAGCTTAATCTAGCTACCCCCATCTCATTCAACAACTGGGGCGGCATCTCTTCCATGAACGGTTTTGACAACTTCTTCGGTTCTGGCAACTTCGTCAACAAGCAATTCACCCAAACCATTGTCGAACAGAACGAGCTCGTTTGTCATTCCCAGTCCATTGAAATCGTTCAACAACGCCTCCTTATCATCCAGGAGATGGCCAAGAGGTATATTCATCCTTGGCACCCCGCTCGATCATAAAAATCTAATCACCCCTATTCCTATAGGATCATTACCGAGCAGATCTGCGAGGTCGAGACTCAAACCATCGTCTTCCAGCAATTCTCTTCCAACCTCGGTCTCTTCGGTGACGATCTCTCTCGTCATTCCAACCACCAAGTTGGATATGATCGCGGGATTGCCAACCACTTCGGTAGTATCTGCAATGCAGATGGGTCGCTCACCACCAATGACCTAGGCTTCAGTGGTCATGATCTCGGAAGCAATACCGTTGTTGCGGTCGGTGACAACTGGAATTCGGCGTCTTCTCCTGCCAGCGTTCAAAATGCCTTATCAGCTTGCAATGCTGCTATCCTCGGATCCCCACAATAAATGATATGATATCATCTCCCCAGGGTCCCTCATCTATACACTGATTTCGAGGGTTTGTTAAAGGACATTTTGCTTTTCTCAAAGGACAATTTTCTTCAAAGAGTGTTGTTGTACATTACCTAAATACTTTCGGTGTAATCGCTTTTCACTGGGTGTCACTGCCATTTACAATTTGAAGATCTGTGGAATCACCCCAAATTTGCTTGTTCGAACTGAGGATATATTGAGACGACATGCTCTCTTGTCGTGCAGAAAAATGACCTTGGTCTCAATAAGCCAAGAATTCGTAGAACTGTACGTACTGTACGTCTGCATTGCGAGTATGTCCTAGAGTTTGTCAACACTTAGTCCTGGTAGCCGATCAGGAGAGTGATATACAAAGTGTCCAAGGAAATAGCGCGGATGAAGAGAAAAATATGACTTCCGATTGCATGATTTCTCCTACGTGTGGTAGCTATGATTCCTCTATTACAGTATACGATAAGCAATACCAGAAAAAAAAATACAGTGAACGAGAAATAGCAGGAAGAAAGATGGGTGATAATTGATAAAAGGTCGGTGAGATCATTCCTGGGCGAAACCCTCCGTCTCCCTGTTCGAAAGAAGGTTTGTGAGTCAAAACTGAACGAGAATAAGGTACGAGGGAAGGAGAGAACCACATACTCGATAGCGAATAGTAGTCTAGATTCTAGACTTTCATAGTCTTGGTAAGGCGGCAGGTCGAGACGGTTAAAGCATGTGTGACTTCTGGGTAGTCCGTTCGGGTCCCCAGATTTCTCGATTGTGAACCGACGTGGGCCATCAGACCCCTGCAGGTCTTTGAACCCGTTAACAGGAACCCTGGAAGTACCTGTTGTGAATTGTAACAAACGGGCTTTCCGTTCTGCCGGCCATGAACGGATGCATTGCCAGAACCATTCAATAACTTGGTCTGTCTTCTCATAGCCTCGGTAATCGGTATGTTTCGTCCAATCGTCCCTAAGCAACCGTAGTGAGTATGGAATGACAAAGATAATAACGTGGAAGGACAGCTCACATATCGATCTCAGACATTCCACCAATGAGCAACTCGAGTTCCCTCTCGTCGAACACCTGAAGAAGTTCTCCAGGGATAACCTCGAGAAGACCTTCCATAAACGCGCCAAACTGTTCCTTAATACGCTTGGCAATCCGGTAGGCAACGACGGCATCCACGTAGTCCTTCTTATTCTCTTCTGTCACAGGAATATCCTCGCCTCCCGGTTTCAGTTCTACAGTAACGAGTTCTCCGAACCGTTCTTCTGTTCGTGAGAATGTTTCCTCGAGAACGTCCGTGATATCATTATCCCTAAATAAATGTGAGCTGTGGACAAAAGTGGTTCAGATGGCACGCACAGCATCCATTGGAGAGAGCGATGCAGGTCCGCATCCACACTTTCTAGGTCAGCCAATGTGACCTGCTTTCCGAGCATCATCTTATAGAAACTTGGAACGAAGTATGCGTCCAGGAATCGTCGGTGGAAAATGGCTAGACCAAGACACCGCCCAATAAACTTGAAGTAGCTCAAATGGTCTGGGTTGATCCCAGAAGCCGGGTTGATTTGAAGGGTATAATTGTCATGGGTTGAATATTCGAAGAGGCCGTAGCTTGGGTTGAACATTTCGTGAGAGAGCAAGAAGAACCATTCTCTACAAGTGAAAGGTTAATTTATCACCTTGCTCACGGGGGTGTCACGTACCGAGAAACACCACCATAATCCAACCCATCCTCTCCATCGAAGTTGACCATCAACCGCCGTTTAAGGTCCTCTCCAGTGTGTTGCATTACCGAATTGTAACTGTCCTCCAACAACCTTGCTCGCCGCACTTTCACTTCACATTTGCCAGGAAGGGTCCTCATCTTAGGTTGACTCCTGAAGTAAATAACCTTTCGCCTATAGTCGCGCTTATACTGTGGTGCATTATCGTCCACTTGGCCGGGTAGTCGGGGGTCATCCCATGTCGTTGTGCGTGTATTGTGATCAACAAAGTACACTCGGCCTGTCGATGTGAGGCGCATCTCCCATCCTGATGGCAATGGTCCCAAAGTCGTGTTTGCAGCCGGCCGAGCAGGAGTATTCTGTGGCAAGTTCCGGCGCGGATCCATCCATGTTGTTGTTCGAGTGTGATGATCAACAAAGTAAGGCCGCCCTTCGGAAGTTCGGCGCTCTTCCCAACCAAGTGGTAGTGGAATATCCGCATAACTTCCGGGTTGTGCAGGGGAACTTGCCGCAGGTGGTGGGGCTTGTTGAGTGGCAGTAGGGCTTTCGACTGGTCGAGGGGGCGTATGAGGTGGCGGGGCGGGGCGGGCGGCAGGTTGTTGTAGCACAGGTCGATGCCATGATGTTGACCTTGTATTATGGTCGACGTAGTATGTTCGTCCTTGGGGATCAGTGCGGCGCTCCCAACCAGCGGGCAGAGGGTTTCCGGCCTCGTCATCCCAGATCCGAGGGTTGACTGACGCCGTCGTGGCCGCACGGACAGGTTCTGCAGACATTCGAGGGGGAGTTGCCACCATACTCTGTGATGCGTGTAAGGCTGGTCGCATCTGGTTGTTATCCAGCGGTTGCGGAAGAACGGCGCTGACTGATCTCCCTCTTTCCGGAAAGCCAGCTGGCGCTGATGTACTTGAAGATGGAGAAGAGACAAAAGGTTCGGGTATTGGGAATGGTGGTGCATGTGTCGGTGTATGCGTTGGCTGTTCCGTAATATCGGAGGGTGGGGGTTGACTGGTTAGAGAGAACCCGAACAATAGCTTTCCATACACAGGAAGGTTATTTGTTGACATTGTAAGCTCCTTTGTTATTATGTCTAGCGGGGAGTAATTGTCAGGAGATAATCGAAAATGAAGTATCTGGTTTCGTACCATGACCCTGTGACGCCGTCTGTAAAGCTTCTGAGGCGGGGATATTGATCACACCGAGAAAGCCTGATACTGCTCAAGCACTAGCATATTGCAAGCTCTGAATAACTTGCCTTGATCACGCTTTTTAAACTTCCGATGGTCGAAAACTTGTATTGCTATCATCGATGATTGCCGTACGGTGCTGCGGAGGCTAGTTAGTGTCGCTTCAGACTCGACAGATGTCGAATGCCTACACATCGAAATGTTCGTTCCATGTCGGATTCAGGTTCTTCTTGATAACATTCGTGTGCCGGGTTTGTTCCCCGTCGACAGTCAGGACAGCAAAGGGATCAGGGAGACCAAGGAGGTCCCGTTTGGCCAAGCCGTGCGCGGCATAGACTGTTGGAAGAGATAACGATTGACAAAAGCGATTGATTGTCGAGCCTGCGACGCTTACGGGTGACTCTGACTGATACTTGTCGGTCTGAATCGCTGTTTGATCTTGGTGTGGAAATGAGCGCTGCGAGCAGGCGGGGGGTTATTTATCGAGCGCACCTTGACATAGTTGTGTGCGTGAAGATTGAGGGCGATGGCGACCTGCAGATGAGCAGGCAGAATAATGGAGATGAGACTAACGTAGGATGGGAGTCGGCTGCAAGGCTGGGACACGCTTGATAAATCCGGGTGAGCAGCTCATTGCTGTTTGGCCCACCACGTGCTCGACACTGCCGCATCACCAGAATTGGTCTCCCAGCCCTGAGCTGGCCCAGACAGACAATCAGCGCAAAGGCGGTGTATGCAGACCCATATGTATTGCATAGTCGTGGTGTACATGTCATGAATGCATACAGAAGCCATAGTGCCCATCCCCTCACAAATCAAGTTCTCGCCGCCTCAATACGTCTCCTTGCCACCTGTCTTCGGTTCAGACCGGCCAGCGAAGTTGTGACTGAGTCTTTGCTCTTCTCCACCTCAACATCGGATGCTGCCAGAATAATTTCGACGTGTGTCGGGTGCCCTTGGTAGGGATTGATGCGACCGTGTGCACGATATGTGCGTCGGCGGGTTTTCTGAAAGGTTGTGAGATACGACGAAGACCGAGTAGGCAATGCCTTACAGGAGCCTGTTGGACAACAATGCTTTTGATGAACAAATCGTCTGCGTCAATATTCTTGGCATCGGCGTTTGATTCAGCGTTTTTCAAGAGACGCAGGATGAATTTGATCGACTTCTCGGGCCAACGACCTGGATTCCTTTAGCCATTAAACGCAAGTCCTGGACTCCAGCGCACCTTGCGTCGCCTTGAACTCTTTCGCCTGACTTGCACGACCAACACCACCGGAGAATCGCCTGAAGGGAATGACACGCTTGTGCTCCTTCACACCTGCGATGTATTCGTAGGCCTTGGAAAGTTTCCAGCCTAGATTCAACTGAGTTTATGAAACCTCCCTTGATACCGATGCAACTGACCTGTGAGAGCTGCTGCAACCTCCCGCATGTTCTTGAAGTGTGTGCGGAGGTATTCACCGCGAGCACGGGAAGCTGGGAGACACGTCAGTGCGCTCCTCGGGGAGACGCCATGGCATCTAATGGATGCAGGACAAACTTTTTTCTGGGTTTGTGGCGACAGCGGCAGCAGCATAGCGAACTGTAGCGAAGCGTCAGCAGTCCATTAATTGCTACAAGTACGGCACAACGCACCCATCTTGAAGTCTTGAGATCGTCAAACGCGTTTGCAAGATCTTTGGGAAGGAGAGCAAGTGGTGTGGCTTGAACCTTAATTGTACAGTACCGGAAAGTTCCGTCCTCACCTTACCTTCCGGTCCGCAGATTCCGATGAGGTAGGATTAGTGCATGCGCTGACTTGTCTTTTCGAAGAACCATATTCTCATATTACCCTACAAGTGAACGTTTGAACACTCGCACTCGGTCGTTATCGTCCCTGGTGGTATGAAGAGTGGCGGCTTTGCGGGTGGGTCTTGCAAGAGTGTTACAGAAAATTTCATGAAGGTGCTAGAGATTGGACCCACTCAACAAGCCATACCATTCACGCACAATCGACGGCTCGGGGCGGTGCCTATCTAGGACAAAATGAGGGATACTCTACCTTATCGTCTTGTAAAAACGAACAGTGCAATATAAGATCCATGTAACCGGAAGCCGATCTCTTCGTTCTACAGATCCGCACAGGTCTGGCTCCTACTATCTGAGCGAACGTCGATACAGGCGGAAGCAAAGTGCACGAGCTGAATATGGCCGTTTCACATGTCTGAAATTTGCAGCACAGATTGTCTGAAACGAGGAGTATGATTTGCAATTGTATGGACGAAGAGGATCGATACACACAGAATTTGGATTCTTGAAAGGTGCCTGGACGCGTTCGGGCGCGGTTGACAGCCGACTTCCTTTTGGAGAACCATCGCGTCACTCTTCCCTTTAGGACCTCGACTACTTCGACGAGTCTCAACGGATCTCGTCCCATCTCTGCTCCAGTTTGCCCGCCAATGCCGTCCCACTTGAATCCTCCATCATCCAGCAGTACAAACGGCTTGGCGGCATCCCTAACACCTTCAATATTCTCAGCCTCTACCGTTGTGAACAATGGCGGCAATGATGGCAGCGACGGCCCTCCGTTCTCTTTTGATGACCTGGAGGACAAAACACCAAGAGAGCAGGTATTTTAGTGCTTCACCCACTTGAATTCCCAGAAGTGACGCGAATTGTTCACATAGCTGAGTATGCTCAACAATCAACTCGCCCATCAACGTAACATCAAGGAGGGAGCGGAGAACCTTTTGAATATGCAACTGGCTGTAAGCTACTGCGCATCCGTCGATAACCTCATGTGAAAAGTCAACGTAAAGGGTTCCCTTCGTCACCGACTCGAATCAGAACTGCAAACAGCCCAGACGATGATAGATGCTTTGAACAAACGGATGGACATTCGTGAGCCCAGTTTGATTCTTTTTGCATACGACTCGTAAACCTTTTTGGAAGAGGCATCGCGCACTAAACTTAACGGGGCACCTCCATCGAATCGTAAACAACACTCTACGAATGGCAGTGTTTCTACCCAAGAAGATCTGAGTACGGCTCTGATATTGCGTGCCAAAGCAGTCGCTCACTTCCTTCTGGCAGGTGGAGAAGACTTCCGGTCGGCCTTGCAGAATGCTACCAACCTACTCAAGACGTTGATAAGCCCCCTCCCCAGTTCAGCGATATCACCTTCTTCCACGTCTTCCACTTCACCTTCGACCAGTAAGGTGCCCCAAGGGCTCAATTCTCTGGACATCAACCGACAACGGATAGATCTCATGGGGAGGGTTATTGCTATCTTACGACGTCATCTGCGGGTACGATACGAATTAAACTTGTCGGACGTCATGGACGCGTGCGTCTCCCCTTCTTTCGTCCCTTGTTGGTTACAATAACCCTTGTGATAGCGTGCTACCTGCACTTTCGGACACGAGTACAAAGCAGTGTCGTGCAACTGCGTATCGGCTTATTCGGCATTCGTTGGTTGACGCGGACTCCGTAAGGCGGTTAGATCAAGCATTGGACTGGTACCTTCTCAAGTAAGTTATCAAAGCATATCAATGTCGTGGTCAGGCTGACTTTTTCAGAACGTTCCACCGTGACTCGAGGCATGCTGTTGAGAAAGAACAGGCTATCAAGCTCATCCGTGCAATGATCGAAATCGGGACCGTACGCAAGGATGCTCCCGTAACAGGGGACAGCGGGACTGTTCCTTTGTCAGATCCTGTCATGCGGACTCTTGTGGCCGTGGCAGAACATGCAGACGACCCTTTTCGACCTATATGTGTGCAAACTCTCATTGAGATCCGTACGTTGTCACTGAAGGCGCGAGAATAAGACCTAACTTCTTATAGTGTTGATTGACATCGACCTGGTTGCGCGTACTGGCGCTTTACGATTCCTGCTACATGTTCTGGGAGAGGGTCCGATAGAATTAGGCAGTCTAGCCGCGTCTGCTTTCTTGCACATCGCAGATTCTCCTCGGACACGTGCATACCTTTGTGTTGGGGTGGATCTCGAGGTAAGTTTAATCTAGTGAAGGGTCGGAGAAGAGGCTATAAGTTTATCTGGCAGCTGGCGCTTTCTGCAGTTACCGATGCATATGGAAAGGGTCCAGAGCATGCCAACCGCATGCGTTCGTCAATCAGAATCATACAACAGATGCTGCGGACTTGGAGTGGTATGTTCGAGGCACTGAGCGGCATGTTTCGCAGTGGTTGAATCTTTTTACAGGTTTGCTGTACTTCTGCATGGACGATATGCGGGCCATTCGAGCGCTTGTCGATACTTTACGGATTCCTTCACTAGAAACACGGGTAAGCGAAATGAATTTATCACATCCTCTAATCTTCACACTGTTTTCAGGAAGTCATCGTGGATATGTTCTTTTCTCTTCTCAACATAAAATCAACCAGCTGGTATCAGACATTTATTGACGGGCGGCGCCTGACAAGTATAAATCCCTTCCCAATGTTACTTTGTCCTTCCTGATTTTCTGAACTAGTGTATCACAAGAATCGTGACAAAGCTGAGGGTCAAGCACCAGATGGACCAGACCGTGGTCATTCCTCCCTGAAGCTGACGGACCAATACTTTGGGCTGCTCATATTAATCTTTAACCATTCTGGAATATTTGACGTGTGTACTTGTCGAAATTATGCATATACAGGGATGCTCACCAACACCAGGCTCTGACGGCACTAGTAGAGGAATCTGCGGTTGGGACAAACCTCACGCGGAAAGCGACACTCCTCGCTGCAGAGATTCTTCAGCTTGCGAATCGAGTGCTGCCGATGTCCATTGCTGCGAACATACAGGTATGTTTCAATACCCTTCTATAGCGGGATGAGTTGCTGAATCGCCGCTCATATAGGCAGTTCCTCGGGTTTTTGAAATGGCGGCGGACTACAAGGATGGACAACATCGGATTATTGGAACGACGACTATGGCTGCCATGGACAGTCTCAATCGAAATCGCGCGCGATTAGAGCCAATCCCCTTGTCAAATAAACAGAATCGACCACGGTAATTTGGTATATTATCCAGAGAGGTTGGCCGTAGACTTACGTGTTTTTAGCGCCAATTCCATCGAAGATGCAGTCCGTCGTGGACAGCGGCAAGTTGAACAAGTGAAGCTTAAGATGAATATGCAGATGGATGATAAAGCATACCAGACTCTTGTGACCGAGACCCAGGTCAGTGGCACCTTCATTGTGCTGTTTGCTTGAGCTCATACATTCTCAGATCATGTCAACGAAAGATCATGCAAAATGGAGTTTTGAACATCTTCATGAGCTAGTGGAGGGTCCATTATTGAACGCGAAACGCCTTGACGATGCTATAAGAGTATCAAGATCAATTCGACGGCTAATGTCATTTTTCTATCCCTTCAACCATCGATTCTCCGACCTACCACGTACGAAAGCTAATGCTCGATGGGTCAAACTGGGTTGCTCTATTCTGACTACCTTGATGGCAAATTCGGATGGGGTGAGGTATCTGTCGACAGATGACTTACTTGTACCACAGATTGTGAAGAGTTTTGCGCAGTTAGACCCGGTTCGTTGTTTTTGGCCTCATGGTTATTCGACTGGCTCACGAGGGCGTTTAGTTCAATGGGACACCTGACTCCGATCCCATTTTTTCCAAGAGGCGGGTGGCGGACACGCTGACATACGGTTATCTGGAGATGTTGGGGACACTGAGTAAATTCAAAGAGGGCATTGAGTGAGTATGATTGAAGTGCGTGATATATCTTGGCTGATAAAATTTAGGATCCTGGAGAAGAATCGGGTGTTTACCGCATTTTATCATTTGAGCGAGTTACGAAGTCGGGAAGACCTTATCAAAGGAATTATCGAGACACTTGACTACAGCATGTAAGTTCACTTTGCGTTGAAGCGGAGCCTAGTCTGATTGGGTTCAGTGACGGCCATCCACGGATCATATTATCGAAGGCTCTTACTTCAAGTTACAAGGTAAAAGGGTTCACTTCATTTGCCAAGTTCGAATTGCATGCTTATATGTTTATTAGCACATCCGCCTCTTTGCTACCCGTCATCTTGGATTGTTGATTCGCAGCTCACCTACTGCAAATTCTTGGACACTCAGACTGTTGTTAACTCAACTGTATGACCCAGCTCCTGATGTTTGCGAAGTGGCGGTCCACTACTTGGAGGAGGTTTGTGAAGCAAAAGATATCCTGCAGTTGGTTGTGGAGATGCAGCCTACTATGGATCATCTTGGTGATATTGGACATGGTTTGCTTCTCAAGTGGGTTTTCGTTTATTTGAGTGTATGCTATCTTCGCTAATCGCGAATGTTGTAGGTTCATGTCGACCCCCATTGGCTTCCGGTATCTTTACGATGCTGGGTATATTGACAGGGAAATGGATATGTGGTTCCATGTAAGGCGAGATGAGTCTGCTGTTATCCTTGGTCTAACCCACGTATAGGAACGAAACTTGTATTATGTGGTACAAGTCGAAGTTTTCCTAGCCAAGGTCTTCAATAGCGGAAATTTGGTGGATGACGACGAAGATCTCTCGTATGATAGCACCCTTCTTCTCCCTCGATAGATGCTGACTATTTATAAAAAGTGATGCCACTGTGCCCCCCCACTTCTACGGCGAGATGGCCAAGACGGACCTTGGTTGTCAGATTCTGCAAGAGAAGGGCCATTTTTCTGAGTTTTCTCAATTCATACGCAAGCACTATGGTGAAAGTGATGATCCTGAACTCATCCTCAAACTGAAGAGCATTCTTTGGGCTGTTGTATGGACTTTCAACTTGTAAATTATTGTGTTTTGGCTGATAGGCTTGCAGGGACATGTTGGTTCAACGGAGGGTGGCCTCCCGTTCTTGGAAGAAGAAGAGATCATTCCGGCAGTTCTGGATATAGCGCAGAAATCACCGATCCCCTCGGTGCGAGGGTAAGTTGGACTCTTTCTCTCGACCCTTGGGTTAATCCCAGAATTAGCACGTGTTTCTTCGTGCTGGGTCTTATATCAACAACAACCCAGGGTGCCGAAATTTTAGACGACTATAACTGGGAAGCGACACTTACACCATTGGGCTTACCTACCGGGCTTTGTGTTCCTGTCGAGATTGAGAAATTTGTGACGGCAGGTTCAACGTCCACACCGCACAACCAGGGTACTTACTCTGCTTTTAGATTCCCCCATGGACGCAGCATGTCCTTGACAAGAGTGGAAATCGGTTACTTGCACCAACTTCTGAGTTCGAGGTCGAAGTCATAACAGCGATTCAGAACCTAGCAAACACGGTTATCGCCAACGCCGCGTCCAGGTCCTTGACACGGATGAAATCACGGCCTGAATATCGTCCCATCTTCACATCACCCACAATGTTCTTCCGGGCTCTGCATATAATATCTACGCAGCGGTACCGACTCCCTGTGCGACGTTACATCCTGGATCTGTTCAACCTAGAGTTGAACCAAAACACTGTAGCTGGTTTGAAGGAAGCCGCCAAAAACCTCAAAGCAAGTGCTACCTACAAGCCACCCCCGGAGACGAGTCGCATGAGTATGTTTGGTAGACTTGGTCGGGGTCGCCGTCCAGAGGAAAGCGACGATTCTTCAGAGGACGACGACTCGATGGGTGATAACTCGCCTCCTCCTTCTGATGACAAACCTGTTATCAACCTGCGCCCTGTCAGCCGTATAATCGGCTTTGCTGTTTAACTTGCTTTTTTGCTGTATTTTGGGACACGCGTTGTACTCTGTATACCATCGAAATGTAGCCTCCAGTAAGGGTTTGTGTGTTCGTCACTGCGATGCCGGGTGATGTGCCATGACGGCAGGTTTCAAGTTGAGAGTTTGAAAGTCTGACCCACAGCTACCCCATGTTCAATGTCCTCCGAATCATCGCGCCATGAACCCTCGGTGCTGATTTTACGACCTCCAAGTTTCTTTCCGAGTTTAGCATCCTCAGTGGGGTCGTTGAGGTTCCATACCCCGATCTTGCCCTGTCCTGCACGCGCCGATAACGATCATGGGACCTTCGAGTTCGTCTGAGTCGAGCATATGGATTACTTTTGCTTCCTTGTGGTAGTTGCCGTCAGTCTCGGGCTTGTTCCATTCAAAGGACTTGATACGGCTGCTGTCTCCAACGAAAAGAAGCTTTCTCGGCGGGCCTATAGCAGAGTGATAGGCAATCGCCTCGAGACCGATTGTGAAAGGTTCATCGATGGTGTGATGCTTGGTATTTTCGATAGGTTCGGCATTGATAATATACTGAAGGACAGGGGTGCGATCCTTCCAGCCGCCCATGGAAGGGATAGAAAGGATGCAGTCCGGACCAGAAAAGCTGGAGAAAATTCGAACGGGTGTGTTGATACTATCCGCTTTGATCTCGCAGCGGGCTTGGTAAACATTCAAAGCTATCGGGGTAGCATTTGTAGCAGATAAGACTGGGGCACTTTCCCGGAAACGACTGAGGCCTGAACTTCCAGGGTAGGGGCGGATGACGTTCCACCACGGCGCTGGTGGCTCGGGAAACGCTGTCTGGTCAAGTTGGTACGCGTGTAGAGATGAAAGGTGTAGGATAGCGTACTGTTTGGGCCAGAACGCCTCATGATTTCCATTAAGGAGGTAAATGCACCGAAGGTGATATGCTGAACGTGGCTCAGACCTACTGAGTAAAAAAGAACTTACACATCGAACCTTTGGGGAGTGTATCTATCTAACTTGAAGTTATCACCAATGGGCAGTTGTCACCCGATTCATCGTCACTATCGCCATTGCCTGGCAAGTCCGGGGCGCAATTGGCATTGTCATCTCCTTGATACGACGACTTGATAAAAAAGGCCTTCGATGTGATTGAGGATGATATCTAGTTTGCCTTTGATCTTCGAGTCCCGTTCTGCTTCTTCCCAATGCACAAAGACCCTTCATCGACCGCCGGAGAATGGACTTCTCTGTCATTTCTTGGTCTCCATTCCCGTATTGGTCGACGAGTGTGCAAATGCGACGACCGAGGGTGTCCAGGCGTAGGTTGCCATGATGGCCGAAGGAGAAGATCGAGGATATGGTAGTCGTGAATGACCGTCTTGAGCTTCTACAGGTTTGGCATTGATGTTATTGTCCGGACTTTTGGGGTCCCGTTCTTTGCGTACGTACAAAAGACGTGGAGCGTTGTTCCAGGTAGTTTGTTAAAAAGAATGAATGCTGTAAGTATTTCTGGGTCGGAGTCGGAGTCCCGTAACCGAACATCTTCTTACTGGCATTGTAGCTCTGAGTCTAGGTGCCGACAGAGAAATATGAAGACTTTCGATCAATACTTAACGTGTTTCTGGTTGTCTCGCTGCTTGTAATTATACTGTACGCGTGGTCAACCGATTATATTGACAGCCCGAGATTGTACAAGATACACGACCAACGACGTTCAAGACCTGAAAACCGATAACAAAAATATATACATGAGTCCGAGTCCATTAGCATTCACATTCCTATTCCCACACTTCACTAACCAAACCCTCAGACACGGTTGATGACGGGCGAAAGACGGCACTTATCTCCATTAACCAGAGTCTCCACAATTTGCATCGTCGTCGAGCCTGCCTTGCTGATGGTACCCAACCAAGAGATGCTGACACTGGCTCCAACTTCCA
>ML208665.1:0-29092 GCA_004369065.1 Pluteus cervinus
GTATCTATCCCCACCATGACCTATCTTTCAACCAGCTTCTATGTTGTTCCGTCTGCCTGGCTGGTGATTTCGTCCTATTTCCGAGACTGAAATATTTATCGGTTGAGGCTGGGTTTACCCTGACGTACCAACTATTTTCACATCATTCATCGAAGACTCTCAAGCCGAGTCTTCATTGTCCTGGACACCCACCTTTTTCGTCTCAAGGCGTTAGACCTCAAGAACGTTCAAATCGACGGTCACTGCAACGATAATCTCGTGCGAGTCCTTCGAGATCGAAAGAGAGCTCCAAGTGGTTTAGAACAGGTTTCCTTCGACGAATGTAATCACGTCGACAACCACTTCGTAGACTCGCTTGGCGCGGTTGAAGGTCTTAGTGACATTCGGTGTGTATGGGATGACCTGAATGAGAGGGACAAAGAAGTTTATCCCGATTTTGCTTACTGTATGAGTTGGACAGTCTTTCAGATGTCGATCCACGATATTATGTTCATAGTTATATATAGGACGACGATATCTAGTACAGTATCTACGATACAATGTATTGAGACTATCTCGAAGTTAAGAATGGGGCCCTCGAAAGTAATGAGATGCCTCTTTTGTACCGATCTACGTATACAATACAGTGGAATGCAGCTAGAGATGAGGGATGTAAGAGACCCATAGAACATTATCAAAAGTACGAGGGGGGAGGCTATGCAAAGCGAGGAAGGCAAGCACGAATAGGCAGAAGCGAGCAAGGATAATAGCAATGAGGCCGATGAGCAAAATATTGTAGATGAAATGTATTACGCGCATCCCTTGTTTTTGCCGCCACGTTACTGGACGTATGCGTGTATGCATGTACTTAGGAACGAAAATCCTTGAAAGTAAGAGTACCAAGGGGTAGACGAACGAGACCACCGCAGCGGTTCTCCACAGGACCTCTTGAGTGTGGGTGGGAAACGTGGAACGCCAGGAAAGGAACGGGATGGCACCCATAGCCATCACGAGAAAGCAAGATGCCGTCCAAATCGAATACTGCTGGCTTCCACTCCGAAATCGTTCTGCATAGAAAGTCTGAACGTGCTTAGCCTTTTCGTTCGGTTCGTTGTTGCCACCCAGTTCCAGAAGTGGAACAATTACAGTAGCAAACGGGGATCCGATGAGCTGCTTCCACTCTTCAAGGTGATCTGCGTCAGAACTTTGTGTGACGACGTCCTGAACGGGTGAATTGGAGGGGGATGAATCGACGGCCGAGGGCGTTGCTGTACTAGCCAATGAGGGTTCTGGACCAACGTCGACGCAGATGGGGAAAAGGGCGTTGAAGGGTTTCCACCACCAAAATGCGGTAATGACGTAGTTAAATGGGATGAAAGAGAAAGTGACAACTTCGAGCTGAGATATAGGCAACTTGTTCTGCCACCCAGCCAGGAATTGTAACACAAACCACGATATTTGAAGCGCTGTGAAGCCCTTGGATAAGATATTTTGCTTCCCCTTGTCCCATATTTCGCCTCGCGGAACTCGAAGTTGATTGGGATCGAGTCGACCTTCTTGAAGGAGTTTGATGAGCGTGGCCGGGTACAGAATTCTTTCGTCGTCCCTCCGACCGAAGCCTCCCATCTGTGCAAATTGTCCGTGCATTGAACTCCAGTGGAGCTCTCCTCGTCATTTAGATAAAGCCTTAATGACATACGACTCAAAACGTACCGGGTATAATGCTATTGATTGCATTGGCGATCTCCCTTCCTCCAAAATACTGTCTGATCGCCCAACATATGACGGCCTCAGGAGCTATCAAGATAAAGACCACAATCTTGATGTGGACCCACAACCGCCCAAATATCGAAGCGTTTGCATCGGGGATATTTGGGTGAATGCCTTGATAGAAGCACACCGCAAGCGTGATGAGGCAACTCCTCACAAGCACGAATATCGCTTGCGAGTCAGTGCCTGAGCAATCTGATTCGGTGCGTACTTGGACCTCGACGGTATTGGCGACGAGACTGACCGGGGATGGTGGTAGCGCGGCCTCCACAGAGAGGAAGAGAAGTGCAGCTGTGAGAAGGATGGAGAGCATCCCCACTGATACTGAGAGATGAATCGATGACGCCTGAACGTCCACGTTCAAACGTTCGAGTTAAAGCACCAGGTCGGTCTTGTGTCCTGCTACGCTCAGACGCAGGGTAGATGATATTTCAGTTCGTCTTGTCCTGATCACATCTGACCTATTTCAAACCACTCACAGTGCTAGTAAAATTCATTCGAGGACCTATCGGCGATCAGATCCATCTCAATCATGTCAGCTTCGGATCCAGATGTGCAAAGGTGTGCAGTCTCGGATGAAATAATGACCGGCAGACGCCTACTTTAAATATTACTTCATCAACCCCGTGTAGTCCTGCTACAGGAATATCAATCAGGCCAATGACGAGAGAATTTAGGGTTGGTTTTCTGATGTTGACCTTGAGGTGATGAATGCGAATGGAAGAGACGTATGGAAAGAACCTGCTTGTCGAAGGGATGGCGTCTGTGCTTTTGGAATACAGTACCAGTTCCCTTCAAGATTTTCGAACTTTCGCAATATTTCTCCTCCTTGGCACTCCCATGATGCCGTGACTCTTTAAATTTCCTGTACTTGCTGCAGGATCAAGCAGTAGATCGAAGTGAGCGCTTGATGCGAGATGATTCCGATGGAGAAGTCAGACAACCTGAACCTGGTAGGGGAGCCTCTTCGGTACATTTTGGGGGCTATGTATAAATCTAAAATGGTGATTACGAGTCAGGCGTTCGAGTGTTGTGGCGTCAGGCGGAGGAATGGTTGACATCAGAGAAAAATAACGGTAACGATATGGCTTCGGACTCGGGGTTGCAGCGTGTCTTTAGGCGAATATTTTAACATCCATGATCACTCGGAGATGAACCTTGGACCTAGAATCAGTACAGGACGGTAAGAGAAACTTGAACTCACTCAAGAATCAACTTGTAACTGTCAATATAATGGTATGGTACGCGTAGGATAAAGCAAGATAATTATAAATGGGGAACGTAGAAAGTCCAGGACACGTCGTCCAAGACACGAGATGAAAGGTTACGGAGCATAAGGAAAGTAAGGATAAGGATAAAAGAGCGAGCGAAGACGTAGGCAATAGCACCAAGGAAGCTCAAGACAAGACAGAAACTAAGAAGAAATTGGGTGATAGTCGGCCTTGTTGTTCCTGAAGGCCGAGTGTGTACATATATGTGATCTACTAAACTGGTAAGAAGCAGAAGGACTGGGAAGCCCACCAACGTAATCAAAGAAAATCGCCACAGGAGGAGTTGTGTCTGAGTGGAAAAGGCAGTATGCCAAGAAAGAAAATGAATACCACCAAAGATCATCATCACGACGAGGGACGGCAGTGCCAGGTCTAGGTAATAATGAGGAGGCAGATACACCCCATAGAACGTCGGCACGTTCATGGCGTGCTCGTGAATTTGAGAGTCACCGAGAAGTTCCCAAACAGGCTCTGTGACCGCCAAGAACGGTGCTATCACCCACCATGAAGCATTGTGTTTCTTCATCGCATCACCTTTTTGACGTCCCTTGGATGCCAGCTTCTTTCGAACACCTTTCTGTGCGCCCTCTCCCCCTGCATCACACACTCTCCCTTTAACGCCCTCTCCATCCTTTTCTCCGTCCTGACCTCCTTCGCCATGTTTCTCCTGTCGAGGCTTCGACTTTTTCCAAGTTGCAGTCCATACCTTTTCCAGTGCAGCCCAAATCATTTCGCCCACAGTCTGGTGGGGATGAGAGTGTCCGGTGTCAGTGGCCCCAGAGACAGAGAGGTAGATGGGATGCATGACAGAGCTGGGTTTAGACCACCAAACAAGAGATGTCATCACGTTTAACGTGGTAGATGCGAGGGTAACCACCTCCAGCTGGGTTAACGGCAATCGCTCGTGAAGCCGAGAGAGGCACTCGCACACAAACCACGTCACCTGGATGGCAACAAGGGAATTAGATAAAGCATTGGAATTATTCTTATCCTTGATCTGCTGGTGCATCCGCAGTGCTTCAAAGTCGAGTTTATTTCCTTTAAGGAGAAGGAAGAGCGTCGGTGGAGAGAGGACTTTGCGATTATCCTTTCGAGCGAAACCACCCATCTGTGCGAAATACCCATGTGTGATAGTCCATTGCAGTTCTAAGTACGAAACCTGATGAATCTTCCTCAAAGACATAAAAGTAACTGAACGTACCAGGTTTAATCTGGTTCATCTGCTCCACGAATAGTCGAGCTCCGATTCGTTGTCTCATAGCCCACCAAAGCAGAGCCTCCGGTGCGATCAAGCCGTAGAACACAACCTTCATGTTGACGAGCAGACGTGCTCGAAGGCCGGATTGAGGATTGGGAATATTTTGGCGAACTGCCCAAAAAAGGGACACCGCAATCGTGAACAAGCAGCTCCCAACAATTTGGGCAAGGGTTCGAACGCCGACACAAGAGGGGTTTCCAAAAGTATCAAGTCCGAACAGGATTTTCGGAGCAACGTTAACCGTCTGGACAGTCTCCGATGGGATAGAGATGGGTGTGGCCTTCGCTCGAAAACCAGCGAGCGCCGCAAGGAGAATGAAGAACATCTCGACCTGTAAATCCATAAATCAGGAACTCAACGCTACTCGGAGTCAGGCGGGGCGAGCTCACTATCAAAGCGTCAAGAGGAACGGTCAGTGCACAGGTCAAGTAGTACTTGACGTGGACGAGATTGGGCTGTTGAGTGGTCCTGGGCAAGAGGGCAAGAGGGCAGCGCTGGTGAATTCTCAACAGCTGGGTCCCGAGCTGGTAATGGGGGCTAACATGCTTATTCTCGTTATTCGCTTTGAAACCATTAACATCGATCGTCCGCACCTCTCTGAAGTGTTCGAAGCAACCAGTGGTCGCTTCCTCAAGGATAAATTTTCGCTAAACGGCCTGCGCTGAAACGTTTGAACCTTGTCCTGTTCAGTTGGCCCACTCCTTCCGAACATGTTCGGAACTGGTTCAAGAAAAGTACCGAGAATGATGACTTCAAATCAATGTTGCGAACGCACTGAATGGAATATGGGATACGTACTGCGTTAGATAACGGTTCTCCCTGCAGGTCCTCATCACGAGTAAAAGTGCTTTCGTTACATGCTTCAACCATTCGTCCGTGTCTTGCCAGGGTCACCGCAGCCCAAAAGACATCACAAAAGCGCCGCAGACGGAAGATAGCACCCAGAGAAACTTGGGGGATCGGTTGGCTACCCTGTGATGGAGAAGAGCCGATCAGAATTGGGGGGGGGGGTAATACTTGAGTCCGGCGAGGCAAAGTCTTCTGCGTAAAGGCATCGCGTGACCGAGACAAAATGGGCCTGCTCTTAAGGAAAGAAGGTACCTTCGTAAGTTGGTTTGAATTACCCTGGGTTCTGTATTCAAAAATAGGGCCCATTTCGGTGACTGTGTTTCTAACTTACATTTTTAGCGCTCTAGGATACATACGCACACTGCGATAAAGACTAATTCCGGTTTCCCCAGGCTGCAAAGTACTTCAGGAAGTGACAGGGCGTTGAAGATAATCTGGGCACAGACCTCCGTGTACGTGTTGTGCCCCCTTGAACAGCCTTGAACGTGCTGGCGTCAATGCTGCTTGAATGCATGAAGATGTGAGAAATTTGCCTGCATTGGGGGGTCCTCATGTAGAATCTTCGATATGTAGCCTACTGTTCGGTCGTGCCGACCCTGAAATACCAGTCTTCCTGTCAATGACACGTTGGTAAAGGTGTCACTCCGCTGCTCATCACTGATTGACCTTGTATGCAGGAGGTTCGCCTTGGCAAGTGATGTTTTGGATTTGGGACATGCAGTTATCCCTGCTGACATGTGTTCAAGCGTTCACCGAATTCATGGAGGATACTGGCCAGTTGGTTCGGTACCATTCCCTGCGTCGTTGTCCCACCTGGCACAGGCCTTCACCTTCCGGTTCGACGTCTGTGATTTAGGCTAGAATTGATTTATTTTTGATAAAAATGACAAGGTTGATTTGACTTACTTTGCAGGCGTACAGAGTTTGTAGATGATCCATCGATGCTGAAAGACACAGACGTCGACCTTCATCTGATGATATGTGAGAACGAAGAACTGAGGTTCAGTTTGAGTTGTGATCGGTTCAACTCCTGGTTTGGAGAATGGGTTAGGGTTACGACTTGAAAGCTTGAACACGCATCCAAATTCTCAAGGAACGGTGCAATGGCGTCATTTGTTCTGAAGAATTGCAGATAATTCGCTATATCCTTTAGTTGACTTGATTCTGAAATTGATGGACAGACTCTCAGCATTCCACAACCAAGTATAGCGAATAATCCTCTCGGTGCTGGGATCGCCACAAAAAATGGAATTCATGGTGGTAACACGTTGTACGAACTGTGATACAAACACTGTCTGTAGAATTGGGCGCATATATAGTGTGCTATCTGAGCCGAAATCATGAGCTTCGAGAAACTGGGACATAGGAATCACTAACCTACTGGTGTGGCACCACGGGCGTTCGGCGGTTTCTACCTGATACACCAGCCCGAGTTATCAAGTAGCACATAATCTTGTTGACGCTTCTTTACGACGATGCAAGACATACCCCGGATCGGGTTGAGCAAAAAGGTCAGGACTTATGATGGAAGTAGGTTGAAGACGAACTTCCGACTCTTCGTGGCCGACCTCCTGGATCGTTACTTGAACGGACAGAAAAGGAGGTGGGCCACGCTCGAAGACCATATAAGCCGTGACGGTACATTCCTATGAGAAGGCACGTCAATCACTTGCAAATCAAGGAGATTATGTTCGAAACTTACGACAAATCCTGCCTATCCACCAACTTTTCCACAACGATCTTCTTAAGAGGTCCCACCTCATGTTAGACATGT
The DNA here is from genome assembly GCA_004369065.1 of Pluteus cervinus. Taxonomy (NCBI): domain Eukaryota; kingdom Fungi; phylum Basidiomycota; class Agaricomycetes; order Agaricales; family Pluteaceae; genus Pluteus; species Pluteus cervinus. The sequence continues at coordinate 6,902 of ML208665.1, forward strand.
TCCAGACCGTCGAGTGACGCTGGGTAAGGTCAGGACCAGAAATGGGTAAAACGAACGCAGGCCTTGCTGAGAGGGGACACTATACCGGAAGGGTACATTCCTATAGGAATACGCGTCAGTCACTGCGAACAGATGAGAGTACTTTCGAAACTTACGACAAACCATGCACACCAGCCACACATAGCAGGAGGTTCACATCCGGCGTGGGAGCTTTGAGAATTCCTTCTCCTCGTCCTTTCCCGGGTGTGACTAACTGGGTCCCGAGCCTAAGAACCGAAGTTAAGGTCTGAGTATGAGATTTTGAGGTGAAGTGCTGAAGAACTTACCCAACGGGATTAGCCTCGGTTTCAAAGCTCCTGAGAGATTATGTGTGCCCAAACGTCTCGAGATCCTCCCAACAGAATTCCTCTCTGCCACACAAGTACTGATGAAAAGGATGAGGACACCAAAGTCTGGAGACTGGTCAAAACTTACAACCAAATCGCGCCCACCAGCAGCTGAGTCTAGCAAAGCCTCTAACTGTTAACTATATCGGCCAACTGACACGCTGTCGAAAAAAAAAAACAGGGTTTCACGTCGCCATAAAGGTTAAGCTCAATCAACCTTCCCCGAAGATGTAACTGGTTGACCACCGAAAACTGAGCCTAAGAATTATGGAGTGAGTACGAGGCTTCAAGATTCATCCTGAAGAGCTTACCAAACAGCACGAGCTGGCCGACAGAACCAAAATTGTTTTCCGAGTCCCGGTTTAAAAACTGCTGGACGGACTATATGTGCACGCAAACGCCTCGGGATGCGACAATCAGAATCCTGCCGCGTCACGCAAGTATTAATGAACGGACGTGAATGTACCGAGCTAAATTGAGAAGCTAACTCACTGCGCTTATGGTCGTCAGAATCCGCTGAATCCGTTATGTTTCGTTTGTTTCCGCTAGTAAGTTGCTTGTGAATAAGATCCCAGCATGAACCGACAGGTGAGCGTACCGAAGATCCCATACCAACGGACCATCTCGTTCAAATCTAGATTTTCCAACGGTACCACCAGCCCGATCCCATGAGTCTTTAGCACTCTACATCATACCAATCACTTTCGTTGAGGCTACGGCTTTCTGACGGGGTCAATCTTACGGTGCGTCGATTGTATTCGAACCTGAATTTACGATCAATTAGGATGTCCGACAGTGCAAAGTAGAAGTGACTTACCACCTTTCGGGTTCCTATCTGGGATGCGAATCACGTTCCACAAGAAGGCAACCGAGCAAGTTGAACGTATTTTTGGATAAGCCGAGGAGAAGAACCTAAAGACAGATGAGAGATGTCTTTTAGGAATAGTTTGACCACGAACCATCGGAAGTTGGACAACATGAACGACGGCTACGAGGAAGGTTGCAGATGCAAATTCAACGCAGAGACGACTGGTATCACAATGGAAAGAGCCTGTAAAGAGGGCTGCCCTATCTTGGCCGTGGCATATTATTCCTGTTTTCGGGGTAAGAATTCTGGTCAGTGGAAGGAATCATGAAGCCAAAATGGGCTAAAAACGCACCATTTCACCGATCCAGTGCAGAGACATAGAACGCATCAGATTGTTCTATAATTCAATATGCAGAGCTCTTCAGGTATTGGGGATGTCAAAAGCAAGAGCAAGTATGGGTTGGTGTCGTTGGCAACGTGCGAGAACTCAGAGAGCCGAGTCCCGTGTTTGGCTGCAGCGTTCAAACAAAACATTATGAGCCAACCACGACGCAGTCAACTTCCTCGACACCAGAATGGCGGATCTGGAGCATAGAGAACGTCCAGGAGCTATCAAAAGTGACGTTGTGCATGGTATTTCTCTACTCTAAACCCCCACAATCCACCGCCTCCCTCTTGAACTCTTGACCAGAGTTTTCATCCTTGTTTGACGCAACGGATTGGATCAACACTACCCTCCTGATGCGAGGAAAACATGCGCCCCGTGGGGGACCTATGGTCAGACGATGCCTCCAGCTATCCATAATCCAAATCCGCCCCACTTGTCACACGTATTGACTTGGTCCTGAACGTAAACAAACCCTATACACCAAGGCAGCCATCTCTCGCTTTCATTATTTGAGGGTTTCCCTCTTCACGGACAACATTTATGAATTGTCCCTTCTCCAATCCTCTTCAGACCATTATCAATCGAATTATTGGGGCTCAACCACAACAAGCAACATGGGCGCTTGGATAATCTTTGTGCAGGAATAGCACCGCGTCTTCGTCATCTTTCACTTGAAGGATGTAATGTTAAGTCTTTCCTCCGCAGACTTCCCTGATAGATTTGCATCTGCACTTCACACTGACAGAGGCTCGAAAGCACAAATGGGATATTTACAACAAGTCTCGAAGGCAACGTACGCCCACTGATCGATCAGCAACAATTTGAAGTTGAAGTCCAAAACCCTGGAAGAGCGCTATATCTGTCGGTCAAGGTGAATGGGTATTCGACTTAGATGCACCGAAAATCATATGTACAGAACTTCGTCAAGGATGATAAAGTGACCTCTTTATATAACTGAAATATCTCCGCATATGAGGGGTGTTTCGTAATGACATACATGTGACTAGAGATGAGGAATATAAGAAATCAAAATTTGGAACCGAGTAGGATTATCGAAGGGACGAGGAGGGGTGTCACGCAGAGCGAGGAAGGCCAGGACGAAAAGACAACCCCGAGCAAGGATGTAAGCGATGAGCCAGATAATGACGATTAGGTCAATGACATGCTTTTTGAGCCATGTTACTGGTTGGGTGCACGGACGAATATCCATGGGAATGAAAATCTTTGTGAGCAAGAGGACGAAGGGGACCACAACCAGGAGAATCGTCGCGGTTCTCCATAGCAGCCTTTGAGTGTGTGTGGGAAAGGTGGAACTCCACGAAAGGAAGTGGACAGCTCCCATGATCGTCACAATCAACCAAGACTGGATCCAAGCCCCAAGGTATTGCCGCCTTGCAATCCGTGGGGTTACATAGAAAGAGAAACTCTGGATGTGCGTCGCCTGTTCGTCCAGTTCATTGTCACCACCCAACTGCAAAAGTGAAGCCACGGCAGTCCGGACCTCGACCTTGATTTCCTCTCGAGGCAAAGTTGTTGATTCGGAAGGCAGGTCGAGGTAGATGGGGCAACTGGCATTGAAGGGTTTATACCACCAAAAGGAGGTCGTGGCGAAATAAAATATGATGAAAGTGAGGGTAACAACCTCAAGCTGTAACAGAGGCTGCTTTTGATGAAGTCGGGTTATGGTGACGTATATGAACCAAGTCGTCTGATACATCGTGACGACTTCGGCCCAGTGGGACTTGCTCTTGTCCCAGATGTCTGCTCGCGATATTTGAAGGTCGTCAACCTGAATATTATCGTGTAATCGGGTATTTCGAAGAAGGGATAGCAGAGTGTGTGGGTGGAGAACGCGTTCGTCGTCCTTCCGAGCAAAGCCACCCATCTGTGCAAAGTGACCGTGAACCGCACTCCAGCGTAACTCTATTTGTGATTGAACAGGAAGCTAAACTACATAAAGCTGAGAGCGTACCGGGCCAAATTTCATGGAACTCCCTGGAAAACACTCTTGCTCCAATTCCCTGTCTAATCGCCCAGCAGATCACAGCATCCGGTGCCATCAATGCATACAACATGATCTTGATGCGACCCCACAACCGCTTGTAGATCGAAGTGTTCGGGTCAGGGATATTCGGATAAAGCCCTCGATACAAGAGCAACCCAATCGTGATGAGGCAGCTTCTCACAATTCCGTACAGTACTTGACTGTCAGCGTCCAAGCAGCTGCTGGGCACATGAACTCCAAGTCTAATCGGTGCCCCCTCCACCTGGAGGAAGGCGGATGCGACCATAAGAAGGATGGTAAGCATCCCCGCAGATGCTGACGCGCTGACATTTGACGGTGTGTCAGTACTTCCGTGTTTGATGCAGGAGCCCTCGTAAACAGAACTTACATCAAGGTAAGCAGGGCCTATAGGAGGAAAAGGTAGAGGCAGCTTGCAAGTGGACGACGAAGCCTGGAAGCGGAAGGGGTTTTAATGGCACAGAGAGAACAAGAAGTGGAAGCCAACTCGAAAGAGGCTGTGGCACATGGAGGGGATGTTACCGTACGGAAAGCCAAATGACGTGTCATTGAATGGCCTTATTCAAGTTTAGAAACGTTGATGTACTGTGTTGGCCAGGTGTCCTGGAATTGTCTAGAATATGAACCGCGCTGGTCGTCCTTTTCTTGTCACATTAAAATTTTAAGTTCAAACCTTTTTTTCCCTAGATCCAACGTCGATCTATAACAAATCTATAAACACATACATCAATCTTTGACGGTAGCTAGAAGTGTGTATTTCGCATTTCGACCTGTAACGCCTTCACTCGGCACGCGGGTGCCAGGAATGCAGGAGAAAACGGTGTTAGTGTGATCACCAGTGAACTGGTGATCACGTCGAATCTCATTAGTTCATCGTTCATGATTCACGGTGTGCAGCTCTGATGCAAATTAGGAATGGATCAGACCAACTGTGCAGAACGAACCAGGGGTTGCTGTGAAGCTCTTGACACCAATGTCAGGCAGGGTCAAGCCCCGGACCTGATCAAAGTCGCCTTGGGGTCGACGTCATGCACACTGCACTGACTTAGGGACGGTTTGACAGAGGAAAACGGAAGAAAACATACGGTGGCAAGGTTTGCTGCTGTGGGACTTGCGGCGGATAGCTGCTTCTCCCACCGTGGTAATACAGATCTAAAATGAGTGAAACCCTTCGGAACAGAAAAGCATAAACAAAACCGATGAAAACCTGATCGAGCGACTTTCGACTGGCAGGAAATATTGAAGCACCGTCGCTGAGGCGAATGCCAAAGGGCGTCAGGTGGCTCATGAGGATCACCACTGAACCGAAATCCTCGGAGACGAATAACAACGCAGCGTGTTCATCAACTGCCGGTTTGCGCAATAGGCAGTAGCATGTATGTATTCCTCCCTGTCCTTGGCTTGACAAGGTGACAGGTAGAAAGGCACCGATGCGCGACGAATGGACATACGAAGTTGCTGCCAGACGTTTCGAACTGATTTGGGAGTTCCCCTCCGAAAATGAAAGAACTCAGAGAGAGACCCATTACTGTGGGAAGGCGAGGGGTAATGAGCAAAACCTACAGAAAGGCATAGATACATACGAGACAAGACTAAAAATGAGGGATGTAGCTGGCCCAAGACACGTTTTTCAAGCCGTTGGGCGGAAGATCTAAAAGACTGAGGAAGGCAAGTACGAGGAGGCAGAAACGAGCCAGAATGTAAGCAACGGTCCCAATGTACAATGAAAGAAAGAGTGGGACATCACTAAAACGCTCTGCCATTGCTTGCCAGAGTTTCCACTTCCCTGTGTTTGGGATCCAGCTCAGAACTTTGACGATCAGCAGCAGGAAGGGCTGAATCACCAAGACGATAGACGAGCACCTCCATAAAAGTAGTTCAGAATGGGTGCGAAAGGTGGAGTCCCAAGACAAGAAGTGAATTGCACCGAAGATCATCCCGATGATGCAGGAGAAAATCCAAACAATCCGTTCGTTCTCGCCTGAGATTTTACTTCCGTAGAACACCGTCACGTGGGGAAGGTCCAGGTCCTCAGCTGAAGGGGAGTCGTCCTCAAGCAACCGCTCAAGGGGCATCGCAACGGCAAGGAATGGTTTCTGGATAAATGTGTTCCACATCACCCCGCTGACGTCCTTCGCGACTAAGCTTCCCCTCGCTGCCATCCCGTCGTCTGGCAGCCCGCGTCCCTCAATCCACTCCTTATTCTTCGCAGCCCGAGACCGCACCGGCCCAGCCTCGATATCCCTACCGTACCCTGAGGAAGACGCGGCGGCTACCTTCCCCTCTTCCAGTAATTTTTGATCGATCCATTCTCTACTCACATCGCGACGGGGAGGAGCGGATGTGGCCTCAGTATCTGCATCTGCAAACAGTACAGGTGTGGCGGGGGGATCGGGTAAATTTTTCGCTGGCTCTGGCTCTGGGGATCGGGGTGCAGACACGTGTATCACGTCCCGAAAAGGCCGATGTACGGTCTTGATGGCGTTTTGAGAGTTAAGTGTGTCGGGGATATTCTCTGGAGAAGGCGCAGATGCTGACCCAATGCTCGCATGCTGAGGGCTCTCAGACGCGATTATCGCCTTCCCGATGTCCTTCATGACAGATACTCCCCTTGCTACCATTCCCTCCTCCTTGAACTTTCCCAAAAGCCAAGCCTCAGCCCACTTCCCATTCTCCACATCCTGGGGATGTACTGGCGTGGCCTTGCTATCTGTACCAACGACGTGCTCTGGAGAAGGCAGAGAAAGCGCTGGGCCGAAGTCGACATTTGCACCCTTGACGTGGTCTGGCTCGGGAGACTCGGGGGTAGACACGATTATCGCCTCCTGAGAAAGTCGAGGTACGGTGTCAATAACATCTTGAGTAGGGTCGGGTGTGGCGAGGATGTCCTGTGGAAACGGCGCAGGTGATTGAACCCAAAAAAGCGGAGATCCGGCCTCAACACCGTCTCGAGGTGGATTAGGCGTGGTTGGAGTATCCACTCCAGGAGGGGTGGATGCGGACCCAATGCTCGCATCCCGAGACGGGCCAGATAGGTCAGGCACGGTGTGAGGTTGTAATGAACTAGCCAGTACTTTGGGTTCAAGGAGGTGGAGATAGATGGGACAAAAGACGTCGAGGGGTTTGTGTCGCCAAAGCATATACGTGATGATGTTCAGTATCGCGAAAGCGAGTGTTACAACCTCCAACTCGAGGAGGGGCAGCTTGTGGATCGACCGGGCCACGCATTCGCAGACAAACCAGGTCGTCTGGAAGGCGACTAGACTTTTCGATAAGAAATCACCTTTACTCTTGTCCTGGACCTCTTCTTTTGTCAACTTCAGTTCCTCGATGTCGATCTGCTTGTTTTCGAGGTGCCGGATGAGGGTCTCAGGATAAAGGACTTGAATTTTTTCGTGGTTGCCTTGCTTGACTTTGAGTGCGAAGCCCCCCATTTGAGCGAATTGGCCATGGACTTGATGCCATTCCAGGCCTAGTCATCGTTGATAAATATCCACTTTGGTTGAAAATAAGACATACCGTATTTTCTAACCTCCATCACGATCCACTTTGCCCCATATCGTTGTCTCATCGCCCAGAAAATCATAAGCTCCGGCGCTATCAATGCATAGAACGTCATCTTCATCTTCACTTTGAGGTGTGCCTTCAAGGACTGATCAGTTGGATTAGGAATATTCTGGTGAACCGCTCGGTACACGCATGCTGCGATTGTGAAGACACAGTTCTTAATGGTCTCGAAAAGAGTTCGCATGTCGGCACAAGACGGGTCTGACCGGGCTTGCAAACCAAGTAGGACTGCAGGGGCGACACCTTCTGGACCAAAGGGACCTGGTGCTGCGCGCGTACGAAGAAAACGAAGCATTAACAGGAGGATCGTGAGCATCTTCTGTGGGTTTGCAAAGGATAAGTAGAGTTCCAAGCTCAAGTGGCATCGAAACTTACTATAATGGCGCCAAGAAAAAAACGTCAGTATGGTTGAGGGACCTTGGAGTGGAGGGAGTAGTAAGAAGAATTTTATGCCAATCAATGTATGCGAGATGTTCTAGACGCAGACAGACGCTAGTGGTAATGTCACCGAGGCGCGTTTTCGGGGTTGTTTTTGACCAAGTTTCATTGACAGGCTGCGAAAGTGTCTTGTCTACTTTTCGAAAGTGCTGAGACCCGTCAAGATATCAATATATCAAGATTGCTTGCATCCTCACGGAAAATTCACCGTTTCTGGCTCAGCACGTAACATTAATCAAGTCATTAGCGTGCAGGTGCAGGTGAGGATCGGGATTTGATGATCGGTCCGTTGACCTGGGCAGCACCTCGTTTATGTCCCTCATTTCGCGCTGCAATTACGCACCGATATCGGCCCTAAGCCAGTGCTAATAGTACACTGGAATGAGAGTTGCCATGCCATGTTCGGGTGGAAGGAGAATGCAGTAAGTCGATATCGATCCCGAAGTGTGAGCCAACCCCACACGACATCATGTGATACTGTTACCAAATTTGGTTGAATTTGTCAGCACTTCAATGCTTCTAAGAATCCAACTTCGGCGCTTTACTGTACTGTACAGTACTGTAGTGCTCTTCAGCGTTGGTGAAGATGGCCTGATTTCCAGTCAAATCGCATAGAATCGCGTCGCTTTCGTTTCTATACATTTTGTTCGACTTTCGCAATTTTTTCGTGAATCTGCAAGGCGAAGGGGCTTGGCCGATTCGGTTGATTTTGGTTGATTTTCATTCCTTCGTAATTGAACCATAATTGAGCTGTAATCAATGAGACTTCAGTCAAGACTCAAAACAATCGTACAGAAACGGTCACAATCAGCGAAAATCGCCGGCCTTTTTCATAGTGTTGGGGTTTGATGTTTAATTTGCGTAGTGCAAACCCGAAAACTGAATCTTCTACCCCGGCGAACGACTCCTACACTATTCTTTGCCACGATCACACCGTTCCTGTGATTTCATTCACTCTGCGCAACGTCTTTGGCCTATGTGCGAATTGGCCCAATAAAAATTCGGGAGAAAGGGCTAGATACTATCAACTCAACTGCAACTTCGTGATACCGGTACACGTACTATTACTGTAGGTTGTAGCAAACGGCAATTAAAAATGAGGAATGTAAAATGTCCAGGATACGTCATCCAGGGCGCCAGAAGGGAGATTGCGGAGTGCAAGGAATGCAAGGACAAGAACACAGAAGCGAGCAACGATGTAGGAGAGAGTACCAAACAAGCATAAGACAAAGGAGAAACTGAGGAGAAACTCTGTACTGGTTGGCCATTTTGTTTTTTGTGGAGGCCGTGCCAGTGTATGCAGATAGACGTGATCTACCAAGCTACTGAGCAACAGAAGAGCTGGATGGCTGACCAACACGATTGAGGAACTTCGCCATAGAAGGAGTTGCGTATGTGTGTGAAATGTAGCATGCCAAGAAAGGAAATGAATCGCACCAAAGATTATCATGATAACGAAGCAGGGTAGTGCCAAGTCCAAATAGTAGTGAGGAGGCATAGCTAGCCCGTAGAACGTTGAAACGTGTGTGGCTGTGGTAGAAATGTGAGAGTCGCCAAGCAGCTCCCAAATTGGCGCTACAACAGCAGAAAATGGAGTCAGCACCGACCCGGAAGGCTTCTCAGGATCGGTGATCCACAGGTTCTTTATCGCATTACCCAATTTAGCTCCCTTTGTCACCAGCTTTTGACCCACTGCCTCCTTTACCACTCCTCCCTCCCCAGCGACCTCCCCTTCGAGCTTCCAGAAAGTTGTGCATCGGGTCCATGTTTCCTGAGCCGCGGTCATCAGCTTCTTGACTCTGTCATTGGCTTTCTCCCAAATATCACGCTCGTCCAGCAAGTTCAGCGGTGGGGAAAGGATATATGGCGCTATGTCGCCCTGGGAAGAGTCACGGTCAGGTCCAGATCCTGGGGGGGGCTGGACAGAGAGGTAGATGGGAGTGCGAATATTGTAAGGCTTGGACCACCAAACCACAGACGTGATTGCATTTACGGTGGTGAATGCAAGAGCGACCACCTCTAGAGCGGTCAACGGCAACCCATGATGCAGCCGGCTAAGGGACTCCAAGAAAAACCATGTCACCTGTAAAGCAACAAGGAACCCGGACAAGAAGGTGAATTTATTCTTGTCCCTGATCTGCCGGTGTACTTGAAGTTCTTTCACGTTGATTCTCTGATCACGGAGGAGGTGAAAAAGTGTGTGTGGATAAAGGACCATTCCGTTGTCCCTTCTTGCAAAACCGCCCATTTGTGCGAAATGTCCATGCATGAGGTCCCATTTCAATTCTGTTTATGATGACTGATTAGCAACATCAGAGAATACAAACATAACTGAACATACCAGGTTCAATGCGGTTCATCTGCTCCACTAGCAGCTTGGCACCGATTCGCTGTCTCATTCCCCACCAGAGTATAGCCTCTGGTGCCATCAAAGAATAGAGCTCGAGCTTCGTACGGATCCAGGGGCGTTTCCAAAAGGTCGAGTTGCGATCCGAGATATTTTGGCGAGGCGCCCAGACGGTGGCCGTCACAATGACGGTAAAGACGCAGCTCCCAACAAGCTGGCCGAGCGTTCGGACGCCGACGCAGGGCGGGTCAACTCCGAAGAGGACATTATGAGGAGCATCTACAGTCGGGACAGATTCAGGTGGAATAGAAATTGGTGTTGCCTGGGCTCGAAAAACCGCAAACGCGGCGAGAACGATGAGCATCCTAGGATTGAGATTTCAGTGACGATCTCGAACTTAAATGTGAGGGGACTCACTACCGGGATATCGGGATAGACAATCAATGATGTAGAGGTTGAGGAAATGGTCTTGGACGTGGACGAGGGAGTATGTTTATGGGATGGTCGCAGGTAAGAAGAAAGTGGGGACTTTCGTGGTGTTTGCGTCCTTCGTGTTGACGAGTTGGCAGCCGCAACGCATCTGGACGCCCTGCTCTCTGATGGACACTCCGTTACTTGATCGAACATCAGTTTCATTCGTTCCCGTCCGTGTGAAGTGTAAGATGAGCTGCAGGGCAATCGCTGCTCGGTTCCACAGTCATTCATTTTCAGCAAATCGCGATTGAATGTCGAGAGGTTGGGCGTCCTAATTTTCTTCCGAGCGTGCAAGTCCGGTGATATGTCTTGCCAAAATGGGAGGTTGAAAGTGGGCGGGGAGCCGAAATTATCTGCACTGATCGGAGAATGCATTTCACCTGGATTGCAAAAGAAATTAGTGATACGATATCGATGAGAGGGCAATCCAGAAGACCTGAGTTGAGTATACGCTTCGGGGTGCCGACAATTTCTGGTGGGTGTGTCACTTGCAGAATGTAGGTGATCTCGAGTCTCGACACCATGACGTCCTTGAGGGTGCTGGCGTTAACGCTGCAAGAGTCCACGGACAGGTGAAATTTTATCACCTGCCTTGTGGCCTCCTCATGCTAGCCACTGTTCGGTGATGCCATCCCTGCAACACCAAGTCTCCCGTCAACGACAGAAGGAAGGGTTGAGGGCTTTGCCCATGCTATTCTTCACGGATGTTGCGGACATGGGTTTCCTATATGTAATTTAGGCCATCAACGGCTAGAAATGAGTGATCTCGGAAAAAAACGATCAAAATTGTATTTACTTACCTTGGGGCATGCAGAATCGATCACTGTGGATGATACATCGAGGGTGAACGACCCAGACATCGACCTTCATTCGATGATATGTGAGAACCAAGAACGGAGGTTCAGTTCGAGTTGTGAGCGTGATCGGTTCATTCGGTTCAACTTCTGGGTCTGGAGAATGGGGTTAGGGTTACAACTTCAACACGCAACACCTAGACCATCAATTTCAGAATCAAGGCAACCAAGGCATACGGCGAATCATTGGGAATTTTTCAGAATAACGCCTCGAACAGACGACGCCATTCCACGGCTCCAATTGCAATTAGGGGGGGGTCTGGTATGATTATTGTCGGGGATGGACTGTAGGCTTTCCGCAAGCAAGATTAGTGAATAATCCTCTAGGCGCTCTTGAGCATGCTCTGCTTTAGGAAGGGATTTTGCGGAAGACCTTCATCACGTCCGTGTTACGGTAGGCGCTGGGATCGCCACAGAAAAATGGAATTTACGATGGCAATATGTCGTACAAACTGTGGGACAGCATCTGTAAAATTGGGCGTATTTACGGTGTGCTATCTGAATCTAAATCATGAGCTCCGAGAAACTGGGAGATAGGAATAACTGACCTACTGGTACTATGGGCGTTGGGCGATTGCGATGCATGTACACCAGCCCAAGTTATCAAGCAGCGCACAACTTCGTTGAATTGTTCTAAGATGACGACCCCAAGATACTACATGCCAATGCAAGACATGTCCTAGATCTGGTTGAGCAAAAGGGTCAGGATTTATCAGTGGAAATAGGCAGAAGACGAACTTCCTGTCATAATCAACCCCTGAATGGTTACTCGCAGAAAAAGAAGTGCGGGCCGTGGTCGAAGATCATATAGGCCGCGAAGGTATGTTCCTATCAGAAGGCGCGTCAATCATTGCGAATCAACAAAACTATGTTCGAAACTTACGACAAACTCTGGCCACCAACAGCTACGCCGCTGACTTTTCTCCGACTACCCTCTTCAGACATTCTACCCCATGCGAAACATGTTCAAGACCTTGGGGCGACACTGATTAAACGAAAGGGTCAGGACCGTGAATGGGTGTAAGAGCAGACGAACTCGCCAGGTCGATTTGGTAGATCGTAACATGCATACGGTGGCACGACGAACGTTGGACTAGTGGGAGATGGCCTCAAACGAAGGACTCGGTGGGCAATGATGTAATGATTCTGAGATACGGCGGGTGAGTGATACAAGTACGCTACGAAATCCATTGTTCTCGCTGGCATCGTCCCATTGTGACGTGTCAGCTTACGTAATGCCAAGCTCATGCTCGGCCAAGCTCGAGTGGTCACCCTGACCCACTCCAACGTGGCCATGGCCATAGGGAACGCTATACCAGTCGTGATGGTACATTCCTATTGGAAGCTGTATTAGTCGGAGATCATGTCAATCCTTGCGACCCAAAGAAATTACGTTCAAAACTGACGAAAAACCGTACCAACCAGCAGCTACGTCGCCGACTTTTGTCCAACTACCCTCTTCGCGGAACATGTTCAAAGCCTTGGAGCGACGCTGGTTAAACGAAAGGGTCAGGACCATGAATAGGTGTAAGAAGAAGTATACGAACTCGCCAGCTTGACTTGGTAGATTGTAACATGCACGCAATAGAACGGTGAAAGCAGGCCATGCTCAGAGGAAATTCTATGACAACCGCGCTGGAACATTTCTATTGGAAGATGTATCAGTCATTACGAATATACGAGACTATTCAAAAACTCACAACCAAATTGCGCCCACCAGCAGTTGGGTCTAGCAAAGCCGCTGACTATATCACCCAACTGACACGCCGCCCGACGGGAGGTTCACGTCGCCATAAATTTTGAGCTTTCAGTCAACCATTCCCGAATGCCACCGAAAGCCGAGGCTAAGAATCAAAATTATGGAATGAGTACAAGGTTTTAGGGTGAATCCTGAGGAACTTACAGAACAGCGCGAGCGGTCGACAGAACTAAAGCCGTTCCCCTCGAGGAGTCTCAGGTGAAAACTGCCTGAGGGATTATGTACACCCAAGGGATACGACCATCAGAATCCTTCCGTGTCACGCAAGCACTAGTGAACAGATGTGAGGGTACCGAGGCTAATTTGAGGTGCTAACTTACTGCTTTCATGGTCATTAGAATCCCTTGAATCCGTTGTTTCGTTGATTTACGCTAATAAGATCCTTCGTGAGTACGATAAGAACATGGACCGCGACATGTACGTACCGAAAACCATCCCATACCAATGGACAATCTCGTTCAAATCCAGGTTTTCCAACAGTACCATCAACCCGACTCCATGACTCCTTCGCACTTTCATTGTTCGTTGACGTTACAACTTTTGATGGAATCGATCTTGCCGTACGCCGGTTGTATTCAGACTTGAACCTAGATCAACTAGGATGTCGGACGGTGCAAAATGAAAGGGACTTACCACCATCCTAATTCGAGTTCGTATCTGGGATGCTAATCATGTTCGACAGGCACCCGGGCAATTAGGTCCACGATTTTTGCACGCGTCAGAAAAAACCTAAAGGCGGGTAAGAGAAGTGTTTTATGAATAGTTAGACCACGTACCATCCGAAGTTGGATCGCATGAACGACAGTTATATGGAAGGCTACGCTCAAGATACAGCTGCGGATCCACTGCAGAGACGACCGGTCTTGCAGCTGCAGGCCCAATAAGTAGAAACAGGTCTTCTCCATGTTGGCCAAAGTATATATCCCTGTTTTCAGGATAAGAATTCTGGTCAATGTTGGAAGAATCATGAAGCTAAACTTGGCTAAAGCGCACCATAGGGAAAATCGACGTCATGACCCCGTGCAAAAGTATAAAGAGCGTCAAGTTGTCCCATAGTTCAATACGCAGAGCCCTTCAGGTGGTTTTTGGGCGTAGTCAAGAGTAAGATCAAGTATGGTGTTGATGGCAGAGGGAACGGTCAAGGAACGGTTCAACGGCGTGAGAGTTGTGAACCGTTGTTTGGCTGCAGCGTTCAAACAAAGCATCACGAGCTAATCACGACAACCCAGGTTTGCTTGTTTCCTTGCTCATCACCCCCGAAAGCTTCAAATCTTCATATGCGGCACCTGGGCGAATAACCACCGGGCTACATGCGCATAATGTAACCCCTTGTAGGTCTTTCGGTGCCGAAGATAGGAAGAACAACTTCGCACAACCTACCATATCCGAATAAAAATCCCAACAAGTGCCACTACTGTTACATCCAGAAGCACGTCGTCTAGAATCTCGAGCCAGACAAAACCTAATTACAGTCAACTAGCAGTAGTTTGAAATCCACCTTCAGATTTGAATTCCAATTGGTGCACGCCAACGCCAAATAAATTCTTTCGAAGTACCACTTCTTGCTCTCCCAAATCTTCCTTCACCTTCTCCTCGAGCTGTTGTCCATTCAACCCATCTTGCTCCAATTTATACTGGGAAAACTGAGGAGGTAAATTCGATTCACTAAGCGCTGATGCAATGGAGAAGAGCGTGAAGGTTTCCCCTTTTCCTCTTCGGAAATGGGAAAGCAACATCACGCCGGATAATAGGGTGAGGAGGACGGCTGATATAGCAGAAAAGACGGGTGATGAGGCGAATATGAGGACGGGGCGAGAAGTTCGACCTGGAACATAGGCTGTCCCAAGACGCCCTCCCAAGAAGTATTTTGTCCCCGAGCGTAAAATTTGGCGATAGACTTGGGTGATATTGGATAACGGTGCGGGTGTCCAAACGGCGTAGACCTGATCATCGACATTAGGTTTAAGCATCTCCAATGCCCCTACTTGTGTTCCGAAAACCAGAGTTGCGCTGAGTTCGCTCATACTGACCACCTGTGCCCCTCCCTCGGACACGATGTTCTCGATGGACTGGGAAAGAAGGAAGCCGGCTTGAGCAGGGTGAATATTTCCTTGGCTTCGATGTTTTTCTGGGAATACCACTAATCGTCCATTTCCGTCGTGGCGGACCTCCCTGGTTTCAACCCGAGGGTTTGAATTGCAACCAAGAACACCCATCTGTACCGTGTTATTGCCCGCGATCGCTGTAAAGGTAGGGATCTGGCGCATGTCGAGGTCGAGCTGCGTTTTTCTCCAGGCGGGGCCACAAATTTGGCACTGGCCAACCATCCAAATCATGTAGCCGGTAACAAGACCCGAGTTCGTGGCGTTCATTATGACGTTGAGGTCCATCATCCTTAACCAGGGAGAATGTGCGTCAACTGACATTCGTTAGAGGATATCTCGTGCAAAAAGAGCACTAGCTCACACCAGTATGGCATCAATGACGAAAGGACAATTCTCAATCCCACTGTGGGGAGGCCCACGCTCACTCCGGAGGTAGACTCGATGTCAACAGGTAAAACGAGACTATCCGTAATATCTGTCGAAAGCCACTGGCAAACGGGGTCGATGATTATCACATCTGTAAGCCATCGCGCTCGTACGGAGGTGGAGAGTCTCGTTGGGTAAGGGACGAGGTAAGAGATATTTCCTGTATCCTCAGCGGTAAACGAGTATTGAAGGCCAAGGACTGTCTCCGCCCAGGCTAACGAAGCTGAAAAGTGGGATTGGGAGAGCATATACAGGCCGCTGAGGTCAGTCCGTTTTGAATCTAGGCTTTAGGTGTGCGTCAAGTCAGTGTTGGTCAACACCCAGTGCTGTCAATGACTCACTTATAAACCGATTTATCTGGGATGGCTCCTACTTGAAAGGCCACAAGGTCATTGTCAATAACCACTAGTTCGACCGAAACTGAAGGTATAGTGGTTACTCCTGATGCTGGACAACAGCCAGGATCACTTACGCGCAGCAGGGACGATTATTGAAACAGCTATGGTCGCCAGTCCGATCATAAATGCGATCGTGAAATAGGGTGAACATTTTTGCCGCAAGACGATTACAGTCGATCGCAATAATGAAGAAGACGAGATACCATTGACAATCGCAAGAGGAGCACCGTTTGGCACGGTGCTAAGAACACGGAAAAATTCCTCTTTCTATTGGAGAAAATACCAAATGAACATACGGTGATGCCTCACGAATTACCGAAGGGTAACAAGACTCACCTTCAGATCAGCCACAAGTCCTTTCAGGGGCAAGGCTGCTAGAGAGATAACCAGGATCGTGGCTGATGTCGTCCAAGATTTGATCAATGCTATAGTATGTGGACGTAAGGATTTGACCTCCGCATCATTAGCTCTCTCACCAAGTCGTTCAGGCGATGTATCAACCACCCCCATCCCATCAACTTCAACAACTCGTCTTTGCACCGTGAAGCAGAAAGCCAAATAAGCTGACGCAACGATCGGAAAAATGAGGACATTGATAATCCCGATGGCACTTTGAAATGTCGTAGCAGATTTCGGCTTTGAAGTCAAGGGTTCGTTCAACTGGGGAAACAATTCGTATTGATTCGTCGTCTGCCCTAGGCCTGCAGGTATCAATTCTTGCAAGTTATCGTCGAATGCTGTGAGTTCTGTATTCTGGAAAGTGGACAGATGTGGGGGTTCGTCTTGAATGGCTTCATACTGTGTAGACGCTGCCATGTCGACGCAAAGGAAGGGAGCTAGCTGGCCGCCTTGTTGGCCTCATTTCGAGATTCTCATTTGACGATATGGTTTGGCAGCATGGCCCTTAGCTATCTTGCCAACGTCATTATCAATTCATTAAGTTTCATAGCGCTATCCCCCAAGAACCCAAATTTGACGAACGAACCTGTGCTATCTATTAGTATCCATCAAACGATTTGTGCCATTCTCACTGGATTGTTCCGTGGTTGGCAGTGAGTGTCAAAGCAAGTCCGATCTGTCGCCACGGCCTGCCAACGACCTATTTGGTATGCTCTCTCTAGTGACAGTGTCAAACAAGGATCGAGTGATAGATCCGTGGAGGTGATCCAGTTCTTAAATTTCTTTGGGGTCGGTGCCAGCTGAAGCTGAAGGATAGGCTACACATTTTTGGTAGTCACTGAGGGAAGACACCTTCGAAGAGCCGTTCGTGTTGGGCGTCGCGTGTTCACGTGATAGTTGGTCTGGGTGGTTGAGAGTCAACGACGGGTCCTGCTGCGAGATGAATAGAAAATTAGGCATATTAATCTAAGTACAACCACATCCACTATTGAAAGAGGGTATCAAGTAAGTGTCTTGTTCCAGACAACGCGCTTTAAATCTTCAGCACCCAACAGTGGTACCTGCTCACCATCTCCCCCATAAATTTCGAAAGCGCTTGTGCCCAAGTCCTTTTTGTTACTGTCGGACGACGGGGAGGAGACGGATGGAGTACTGGTAGGTTGTGATAGAATGAGACATTGACTACTTAATGAAGGCGCCGACGTTGGTTTTTGGTTAATTTGATCTTGGGTTCGGTTAGCTCCCGAAGGAAAGGCAAAACCGTAGTATCCGGGGCAGTTGTCGGTTGGGAAGCGGTATGCCCTAGAAGAGGTTGGTTAGGTTCTTAAAATCGAAGAGTTGATGAGAAGCGGAGACTTACAGGTAAACACTTCGAAGGAAAGGCAAGCCAAGCACGACATCGACATCGTCTGCTGCGGTCGTATTACTCAGTGCGACGTTGCAATAGTCGGGCGCCGAGGACATAGACGGTGGTCGTATCATGTTGTATGCCGAGTCCATCGGGTAATCGACGCCATTGATAGTAACTGTGAGGGAGACGTAGGACATAGATAGATTTGGAGCAGTGTAATTGCAATTGAACGCAAAGCCCCCCTCTGGGTAAATGTTGATGGAGTGAACTGGACCAGTGTAGCCAGCACCCAGTGCATATGGGTTACTTGGTGGAACGTAGATGTTTGATACGACTAGAGGAATGCCAGTTTAGTTCAGATAGATAAACAACAGAGACGGCAGGAAAGCTTACGTGAACTTATGGAAGTAACAAGGTTGTCCACTCCGAATGGAATGAAGGAGCCGTTGTAACCTTTCAAACCATCGATCTCGAACCTGGGGGAGATAAAACCACCCGGGCTAGTCTCCACCCAGTTGATTTCGCCGACATAGTCCTTGGGATCCAAAGCACCGATCGTAATTCGAGGCTTCAAAGGGTCGAGGCGCACCCCAACCACAGGATTCATCAATGTATCAGCCTCCCACATCTTCGTCAAAATGTTCGGATACCCAGATTGAAGCAGATCAACTGAGAGGCCAAGAACTCCGTTCAATAGCCGTGGGTCGAATTTGGTCGACATGTATTGAAGGGAGACTGTTGGACAGGTATTGGAGGACAGATCTGATCAATCATGTCCTGAATGACGCACCAAAGTCGATGTCAGAGTTGGTTAGAACGCCTCCGAAGCTGACAGTGTCATGGTGCCACATCCCAGACCCATCAACTGAGTTGCCCGCCCAAGCTGCATTATTCGGCTGCCCAACAGGGAATGTAGTGTGTCAGTGGATCTCCAGAACGGAGCCAAATAGCAACACCTACCTCGAGTGTCGATGAAGAGGACATATCGAAAGGCGTACTCCCAGGGCAATACAAGCAATCCGACGACCATGTAGCGAAGAGGTACCCTCCCATGTTGAGAGTCAAATCGACTGGTTGTGGTGGAGTCCCAATTAGCACACGGACTTGACTCCAAAGGTAGTCCGTGTCTGTCATGTTCTGGGCCACCGTAATGTTCAATGAAACCCATCCTAAAAGAAATCGGTGAGAGTTGGAAGATACGAAAGGATCGTGCCTACCTGGATCAGCACATCGCCCCAGCAGAAGAAAGGAAAACAAGAAGGAGAGCGCAATGAACATCGCGACGAAATGTTCGTGGTGCAAAGGAGAGAACGTGGGCTACTTGTTGCGACCACTGTTCGTCTGCAGTCATTTGGATCCCTGCCGTGACCTATGGAAAAATGTAAACAATAGGTTATCTTGTTTCGAACCTAGTAACCCCATCCAGATTCTCGCGTCAGCCTGTTGACAGCCCCAGCTAGAAGGCGGCCGAACCTTGGCCTGAAAGAAGTGGATTGGGCGGTCAAAGATTGGCTCAGATTAGCCAGTGGGCAAGCCAAGAGCAAAATAACAACAGAGTAGCGGAAAAATGGCCGTGAACGCCAAGTAGATGAGAGCTGTCAATGGTACAACAGCACGGGGTAAGGGCGGGAATTCGTGTGTTCAAGTTCCCGTTATGCGTACCACTACTCTGGTACTTACAGAGCTGCAAAAAGTGTGCCGGAGACATGGGGAGCCAACTTGAACTGGCAAGTTCGCTTTCCGTCAAGGCGCCCACCCCCCTTATGTCAAGTCCAACCTCACCACGCTACAAAAAAGTCAAGGGCGATGCCTTCGATCCTTACGCACTTCCAAACCTAACATCATCTGCCCACATCGCCCAGCAGGCTCGGAATCCCAACTATGGCCATCAGGGCCCGAAAGGTTCGGAATCTGACCACAAGCAATCTGAGTGGCACAAAAGATCGGCGGCTGGAAGGACATCGACCATAGGAACGGCTATCAGCCTGCTCAAGTTTGCTATCCTTCCCATTGTCGCTGCAGCATACCTTGGATTTTGCTACGCTGTTCAAAAGCGTATCGTAAGTGTCGACGGGAGGGGCATCGTTGATACTTCGCCAGAGCGACTTTGTAAGTATTCTTCCGTCACGTTATGTTCGCCCCCAACTGAGCCTGATGTAGCGACGATAAAATCTGGATTAACGTCGATCAGCATTTTAATTATCTCCCTGGGGCTTTGGCCGCTAAAGGAACTTCTGGATGATCTGAAGGTAAGGATGAGATGACCCGTCCTTCTGTTTCTAATATTTTTGTTTCAGCAAGAAGAATTTTTCCGCGTACTCAACCAGAGGCCGCAAGGTGTTCCCCTTTCGGTGATCAATGATATTGCATCTGCGTCCCTTCTTCGTTCTACCACAGCAATCATCAAGAGGAAGGTTTCGCCGTATTTCTTTGCAGGGTTTGTTGCGGGACTTGTGACCCTTGTGGTTTCTACGTTGGCACCAGCAGCGCGTACGTCTCATTTAACCTGGTTCATGGTCATAATGAGGATCATACCGTCGACAGTTTCCGTGGAATCAATTATCCTCGACAACGAGCTTGTCGCCTTCCAGGTAGGGGCCATTACTGCAGGGTCCGTCGTCAAGTAAGTGTATTCCTCCGCATATAATTCCTTACTGACCATCGATTCCAGTACGACAAGTCCTCAAGTAGATACCAATGTGATATGGAGTGACTCGCTCTCAACACGAACAGACCAAGCGGCCTCTCTAGCATGGGCAGAAATCGCTTTGGGCATTCATTATCAGTTCACGGCAGAAGATAGGGATAATGAAACATACATTGTTCCGTACCCATCGAAGCTCCTGACCAATACCCAGGCCCGATGGCTGTCAGACGTGATGGTGGTCAGTCCAGATTGCCAATGGCTTCAGACCGATATCACCAATGGTCTCAGTGTGCCTTTCAACCTCTCGGACGTCCCCTTGCAAACCTTGACAGTGAACATTCCGACCGTGGGAATTAACGTCGATCTTCCGAGGTTTTACTGTAAGTCCCTTCAGTTCGTACCAGTATGAATGTATTTTTAAACGTACCAGCATCCGGGGAAACCGCCACGTTGACGATGATCGACCCTCCAAAAGTGAAAAACGCCACAACAAAAGATCCTGCTGATGGTGGGCGTATGGTTTGGGTGGTCGCACAATGCAAACAGTGCCAATCCACTGACCTTGAATTTGCTCGAGTCAGCTTGGACCTGAGTAGTATCCCAACGTTCAAACTCTCTGGACCAGATGCAGAGATACAGGTTGGTATCCTCGGCTGTATACCTAATCTCAAAGTCGAGACCAGAGAAGTTCGAAGCGTTGGCGGTGGTAGCCTTGTCGTATTCCCCGATCGATACAAATCGCAAGGCAACATCCACCCTGCTCAAGCCGCCTTCCTTCTCAGCAACTCTGTTTCTGGAATTGCCGACAATGCTGGTCCCGAACTAGGGCCAGTGGGTCTTGGTACCCAGGTTGCTGCGATCTTCGCCTTTGGGAATCAGGTCAACATGTATAACGACACAAGTCTAGACAAATATGTTTGGACGCCAGCCCCTTTGTCCAACATTACCCAAACTTACCGACAATTATTACGCTCCACCACCAAACCATTCTTGGGTGGGGCACTGGGTACGGCTTACGTCCCAGGTCGCACCTCTCGTCAAGTCCTTATCTTTACATCGTCTGCGCCATACACGGCCGTAACAACTGCATTCCTCATCCTACTCTCGGTCATGGTCGCGTTTGCTCACTTCCGAAAAGGAAAGGGCGAAATATTCACCTTGTTTTCTGTCGCGGCCGCTCTCGATAAATCAGAGGTGATACCACAGTTTGCGCAGTTCAAAAAAGAACAACATGATGTAACAGGGCAGCTTCTGGACGATACGGTCCACGAGGCATGGGGTCAGAGGATGATTTTACTTCGGAAGGACTTCGATGGGAAGACTCGGCTGGAGTTTGGATCAGATGCTCTGGAATGACGAGTAGATAGTACTCTTGGAACTTACTTATAGGATGGCCTGCATGTGTTGCTTGTGGATTCGAAATTGACTGGAATGGACTCTGCGGACCAACGCCTAAGGTCCCGATCGGAACTGTGCAATCTCGTCATTTGTTCAGAGGGTCGAAGGAAACGTTGCCGATGGTGAATTCCATTTTTGGCTTGACAGTCTCTGGATTGAGAATAACGAATCCCTCGGAGGCTGTTCAGGATGCTTCGCCTTAGGGTAGGGTTTCGTTGAAGACCTTCTCATTGCGTGCGTTTTGGTATGAGTCAACCTCTGGGTCACCAAAAATATGAATTGTATTATGGCAAGGTGTTGTTACAGACTTCGTGTGTAAACTTGGATGTATTTAAAGCGTATCCTTTGGTTTGGAATCGTAAGCTTTGAGAAACTGGGATATGGGAACTGGCTAACCTATTGGTGACACCACGGTTTCAACGC